>CM041777.1:98880653-98955738 GCA_023374045.1 Limonium bicolor | reverse complement strand
CTCTCTGATAGACTGGATCTTACCCACTGCGTCCTGAACCAAGTCTGGACCAACCACGGTTCTCTCTTTCAGATCATCCCAACAGATGGGAGATCTGCACCTCCTGCCATATAAAGCCGCGAACGGGGCCATCCCGATGCTGGACTGGAAGCTAGTATTGTAGGCGAACTCTATCAATGCCACGTGCTGATCCCAACTGCCCCCGAAGTCTAGCACACATGCTCTGAGCATGTCCTCAAGGACCTGATTCGTCCTCTCTGTCTGCCCGTCTGACTGAGGATGATAAGCCGAACTGAAAGACAACTTCGTCCCCAAAGCCTAATGCAAACTCTACCAGAATCTGGATACGAACCGCGGGTCTCTGTCAGATACGATCGAAGTAGGAACCCCATGCAAATGCACTATCTCATCAAGATACAACTGCGTCAGGCGGTGCAAACTGTAGGTCTTCCTGACTGGTAAGAATGGGCGCTATTCGTGAGCCTATCCACGATGACCCATACCGCATCAAAACCTCTCGGGTCTTAGGCAGACCCATCACAAAATCCATGCCCACGCTCTCCCATTTCCACTCCGGAACTGGAAGGGGCTGAAGCAAACAGGCTGGTCTCTGATGCTCTGTTTTGACCTGCTGACAGGTCCAACATCTAGATACAAAATCAGATATGTCCCTCTTCATATTGTTCCACCAGAATGTCTCTCGAAGGTCTCGGTACATCTTCACACCTCCTGGGTGTACCGAGTACTGGGCTCCATGAGCCTCCTACATGATCTTTCGCCTCAAAGCATCATCTGCAGGCACACAGACACGATCTCTGAATCTCAGGCAGCCATCCTCTGAAACTCTAAACTCATAATCCTGACCGGAAGAAATCCCCTCTCTGATCTTACGCAACCCGATGTCGAGCTCCTGACTGGCCTTGATCCGGTCGATCAAGGTAGGCTGAATCTGTAAAGCTACCAACACCCCAGACCTCTCTGGACGAACGACCCAGATACCCATACGCTGCAACTTGTGAGCAGATCTCTGCACACCTGACAAAGCACAAGCAGCTCCAGACGGTCCTCTCCTACTGAGTGCATCAGCTATGACATTCGCTCTACCCGGATGGTAGAGGATCTCCAGGTCATAATCGTGCAACAACTCCAGCCACCTCTCTGCCTCAAGTTCAGCTCCTTCTGAGTGAACAGATAGAGGCTCTTATGGTTCGTATATACCTTGCACGAAGCTCCATACAGGTAGTGCCTCCAAATCTTCAGGGCAAACACAACAGCAGCTAACTCCGGATTGTGGGTCAGCTAGTTCTTCTCGTATGGCTTAAGCTAACGTGAGCCATACGCTACTACCTTCCCATGCTGCATTAGGACACACCCAAGTCCCTTATGGGACGCATCACAAAAGACCTCTAATCCCTCGGTCCCCTTTGGAAGAGTCAGAATAGGTGCAGAAGTCAACCTCTTCTTCAGCTCCTAAAAGCACTGCTCGCAGGCCTTGTTCCACTCAAACTTTATCTCCTTCTACAGCAGACGAGTCAACGGGATCACCAACTTGGAGAAGCCCTCCACAAATTTACGATAGTAGCCCGCTAATCTAAGGAAGATATGAATCTCTCCAACATTAGTGGGTCTGGCCCACTCTGTAATAGCTCTAATCTTCTCCGGGTCCACGGTGATACCATCCTTGGAGACAATATGTCCCAAGAAAACCACCTGGTCCAACCAGAATTCGCACTTCTTCAGCTTCGCGTACAGCTCTCTCTCCCTCAGAGTTTGGAGTACGGTCCTCAGATGCTCCTCGTGCTCCTCAGCACTCTTGGAATATACCAAGATGTCATCAATAAACACCATAACGAACTGGTCCAAGAACGGCTTGAACACCCAGTTCATCATATCCATGAACACAGAAGGCGCATTCGTCAGACCGAATGGCAGTACTAGGAACTCGTAGTGTCCATAACGAGTCCTGAAGGAGGATTTAGGCACGTCGTCTACCTTAATCCTCAGCTGATGATAGCCGGACCTCAAATCAATCTTAGAGAACACCTTAGCTCCGGCTAACTGGTCAAACAGGTCGTCAATGCGCGGGGAGGATACCGGTTCTTAATGGTAACCTTGTTGAGCTCCCTGTAGTCAATGCACAAGCGCATGCTATCGTCCTTCTTCTTAACAAATAACACTGGCTCTCCCCAAGGTGACACACTGGGGCGGATGAAGCCCTTATCCAATAGCTCCTGCAACTGGATCTTCAGCTCCTTGAGCTCAGCAGGACCCATCCAGTATGGGGCCTTAGATATAGGCTGAGTCTTAGGTGCGAGCTCGATCGAGAACTCCACCTCTCTAACAGGGGAAGCCCAAGCATGTTGTCCTGAAACACATCCGGGAAGTCTCTGACCACTGGAATGTCCTCCAACCTCGCATCCTTGCGAACCTCAGGGATGTAGCACAGAAATCCTTGGCATCCTTTCCTCAAGTGGCGAAACTCCTGCATAGCTGAGATGACTAGCGGCGAGCACGGGATTCCATTCCCTGCTACAGTCAGGCGGGGCTGACCCGGCTCCTCAAACGTGACTCTCGAAGCAGCGTAGTCAATATGAGCATGGTGGGCAATAAGCCAATCCATACCCAAGATCACATCAAAACTAGTCATCTCCATAGGGATGAGATTCGGCACACAAAATCCTATCTCGTACTAGTCTAGGGCTATCCTTACACACAGAGTTCAGCAGCATAGACGAACTCTTAACTAAAGGACTATGTACACACAGCTCAACACTTAGAGGCACAACAGGCAAATCAAGCTCACCCACAAACTCAGTAGAAATAAAAGAGTGAGTGGCTCCGGAGTCAAACAAGCAGAAAACAGAACGAGATGACAGCTGGAGAATACCTATGACAACTCTGTCAATGGATTGGTCTCTCTCTCCAGCCATCGCATAGACTCTGGCCTGGCCCTGGGGCTTTTTCTGCTCAGCCCGGTCTCAATCTCTAGACTCTGAGGCAGACCTTCCAGTCCTACCTCCTGAGCTACCTCTGCTCCTCTCGGCCTGAGGGCAGTCAGCAATCCTATGCTCCAGGGAACCACACTTGAAGCAAGCTCCAAACTTCTTGTAGCAGTCCCGACCTCGATGGAACTTGCCACACACTTGGCACTTTGAGAGCAGACGACGATGATGAAGATCCAACTCTGTCCCTCGACCCCTGACGGTCCCCAGATCGGTCTCCAATAGACTACTTCTTCTGAGAAGCATGTTGATCCCTCTTATCGGACTCCTCGGACCTCTACTTCCTCTTCTAGTCCTTACCCCCCAGAATGGCGGCCCTTCAGGTCGGCCTCCACCAACAGGGCAACGTCAGCTACGTCCCTGAAGGTCTTGTGACGCAGCGGCGTCATAGTAGAGCGAATGTCTAGCCTCAGACCACTCTCGAACTTCCTGGCCTTCCTATGCTCGTCAGGCTCAGGTGCAAACTTGGACAAGCTGATGAACTTCCTGACATACTCCTCAACGCTCATGTCCCGACCCTGGTGAAGTCGGTTAGACTCCAGAATGCACTGATCCTTATAGACATCGAGGTAGAACTGTTTGTTGAACTCCCCGGTAAACTGGTTCCCACGTCCAGGGTTGTGGGAACTTCCCCATCACAGACCTCCACCACTCCTTGGCTTCGGCCTTGAATAGGAAGGTGGCGAAGTCCACCTTCTGCCCCTCCTCTGAGCCCATGATCCGGAGTAGGTCCTCCACCTCAGTCAACCAATGACTAGCCTCCTAGGGATCTCAAGTCCCGTCGAATGCTGGAGGCTTTCACTTCATAAACTCCTGAAGCACCTTCACATTCCTTCCTCCAGCATTGGCAGCTCCGGGAACCAGCCCCACTTCCACCTGCCCCACCAGCTGCAACCGTCTGTAGCAGCTGAGCCATGAACTGCTGGACTGCCTCAACAACGTCGCCCTGAGGAGTAACTGGAGCTCTTCGTGGTGGCATTCTGAAAATTCATAGAGCAAGCAATTCAAACACGAGTCTCCAAAGCACAAACACTGACAACTGACTGACTGACTAAGCTAAATTTCCATCAGATTAGAACACATAGCTCTGATACCACTAAATGTAACACCCTCAACACTGGCCTAAGAGTTAGGGACGTTACACGCCGCGTATACTACCTAATAACTCAAGGCTAACTACTATCGTTTGCAATAAGGCCCAAAAACAAATACTTGTATAGAAGTATAGTCAAAGTATGTCGAAACATCCAAATGCTAATACAAAATCCTCAAGCGTATATCAAAAGCGGAAGCTAACATCAGAGGCCCGAAGGCTACAAGTCAAAACGTAAATGTCACAAAAGAACTGAATAACACAAGCTAAACTCCAGAAGCTGAACAAGGTTATCCTTGCTGATCAATCTGCAATGTTAGAGAAGTAGGGGGATGAGCACACAGCTATGCTCAGTAGATGACTAACTTCATCAACCAGCATTCTCAAAACATTTATAGAATGTTATCAAATCAGAAGTAAACAGAAGGAAAGCCACATTCCATATCAGAAATCAGAAGCAGAAGTCCAATCACAATAGGACTAAACAGAGTTCGAAGTAGACGGAATCAGAAACAGAGTGGGACACTAGTTGATCACAGCATACAGACAGAACGGATGTAATCCGTGAACAGAATGTGGAAACATCACTCGTGAGCAGAACAGGTGGAACACTTGTGAACAGAAAGGGGAACACACCCATGAATACAGAAGGACGTCCTATGCAGCGCGCTACGAGATAGCTAAACCAGCCATCCACGGTTCAGATACAGAGATAACTAGGTCCCAAAACAGAAGCTTAAATACAAATAAGCATATGTGCCCCAATGGCACCACAAAACATATAGAAAGCTTAGAAATCAGTAAGGGAATCCAACCCCACAAACAGAAGTCAAAACGGAGCTCAAACGAGCAAGTTAAGGCAAAAACAGTGCCATGTCCGAACATGTGTCCGAACGTCGAAGTTCGGACGCAGGTCGAGACTCAGACGGTACAGAAAACCAAGTGTCCAAACATGTGTCTGAACGTCAAAGTTCGGACACAGGTCGAACCAAAATCAGACGGAGAACGGAGGGGCGTCCGAATATCAAAGCTTGGACGGATGTTCAGACGTTTTTCAGAAATCAGATACGTGGTGGTGTCCGACCTTGTGTCCGGACATCTAAGCTCGGACACAGGTCGAACTAAAATCAGAGAGAGCAACAGAGGGTGTCCGAACTTCTGTCCGGACTTACAAGTTTGGACATCATTCGAGACTTGTAAGCCGGATTGGTCCTCGCACCCCGTCCGAACTTCGAAGTTCGAACGGAAGTCCGGACACAGTTAAAACGCAGGAACTCCAAGGCAAAACAGGGTCTGTCCAAACATCAATGTTCGGACAGATGTTTGGATATATCGTAAAATGCAGTTTTCAGAATTTCAAATCACACAAACAGAAGCATTACAAACACCAAATTGTCATTGGAAACACAGAATTTGCAGAAACACAACCAAGGGTTTTAGCCAGTTGAAACCACATTAAATCAGATAGAAACCGAGCACAAACGCAGAATAATTCAGACCGCTTAAACCCCAGATTAAACACCCCATGGGTGAACATACTAGCCGAATCCGAGAGCCACCTACCTCAATTAGTTGCAGGTGAAGTTTTCCTCAAATCTGAACAGCACAGCCCAGCCAAAGTAGACACCGAAAGGACATCTACGTCCCTCAACTTTAATCCAAAGGACATCTACGTCCTGAATTCAAAATAAGTCAATATAAGACACTTGTGACGTAAAAAAAATCTGCTGCAACGAAACTTTGGGTTATAACATAACCGCACGGTTAACCGTGGTTAACCGACTATATAAACAATGAAAAACTTCAAATATTAATATTCACCTTATATAATAATTAATGTTAGTTATGAAGGGAATGCACATATTATTATATTGAGTAAATTACTCAGAACCCCCTTGAGGATTTAGGATATTATAGTTAACCCCCTTGTGTTTATCATAATTACTGGTAACCACCTTGAGGTTAAGGTATCTTTGACTACGAGCCCCCAAACTATAACTCTGTAATCTGGAAGTTAACTATGTGTTAACCTATCAACTTAATCATATTAATAAGGTCATGTTGGACAAAAAACACTACTTAATCTAAATGTTGTGCTATAATCCTCAAGGGTTTGTCACTCATAATTTAGGTGAATGATCAATGTTGTGCTATAATATTATGGGTCATCAATAAAAAAATATACGGCTACAAGGTTAACCGATAAAACTGAACCAAACTAAAGGTTAACCAGTCTAACAGAATGGTAATGGAATTGAATTTTAGAAAACCGAATTAAACGGTTAACCGAATCTGGTTAACCGATCTAAATGGAATGGTAATGGATTGAATTTTAAAAAACCGAAGACCCGGTTAACTGAAAGCGGTTAACCGAATAAGACGGTTAACCTACCACGGGCAGCCCTAGGTGTTGTCATGTCCCGGACAGTAGACAATCTTAAACTCGAAGCCGGCCAACTTGGAAAGGCATCGCTGTTGTTCGAGGGTCTGAATGGTTTGGGTCAGCAGAGCTCGAAGGCTTTGGTGATCCATAACGACCGTGAAGCGCGACCCAGAGGTAAGGACGCCACTTCAGGACCGCGTCGGTGACGGCCAACATCTCACGGGAGTAGGCAGATGCGCTCTGCATCTAGGGATAGAGGCGTTTGCTGAAGAAAGCGATGGGGTAGCCGTCTTAGTTGAGGATCGCACCGATGTTAGAGCCAGAGGTGTCGATTTGCACGGTGAATGGTTTAGAAGTCGGGTAAGGACAGGACGGGTGCGGTAGCAAGGGTTTTGTTTGAGGCGGTCAAAGGTTGTGGTGGCAGACGGGGCCAGTGGAAGGCATCTTGTTTGAGGAGCTCGGTAAGCGGGGCGGCAATCTTGGAGAATCTAGCAATGAAGCGGTGGTAGTATCCAGCTAATCCGAGGAACCCACGTAGTTGTTTGACCATGGTGGGCTGCACCTTATCTGGGTCCATTTCAACCCCCGAGATGAGATGATACTGTTACGACCCTAAAACCACCCTGAATCTGAGACTATCACACGCCGCACACTTATTACCTAAGATACGCAAAGTTACACTCTAACGATACCCAAAACTGAACAACTACTCTTATATTAAACAAATAAGATTACAAAGCTTGTCTTACAACTTACAAAGCGGACACCAAAATACAAATGGGCCCCAAGGCCAACAATTCAAGTATAAACCGAACTCAAAACTAAAGATAAAGTAGAAGTCTCCAACCAAATGCTAAAACTTATAAATTAGACGGAATAATAGGAACGAGCAACCACAGCTCAGCAGGTGATAAACTTCATCAGCTGAGCCTGCTCAAAACAGTTTACAAAACATATATATATACATATAAGTATACGCTTAGCAAATCATAAAGAAAATCCAAAGCAGAGGACTTCAAAACAAGTGAAGTCCAAAACAGAGTGGAGCCAAGCGGAGGTTAAATCATAACAGAAATAGAGCATAGACAAAAACCATGATCACATTGTTCACAAAACGGAACATACTCAAAATAGAGCGGAGATTAGACAGAGTGGTTCACAACAGATCACTTTACAAAACAGAACGGGACTTAGCTCACAGCACTCACATGCAAAAGGGCGAAGGCCCTATGAATCAAAGGATCACACAACAAAAAGGATAGAGATCCTTAGCGGCCTCGCCAGTACCTAATCATCCCAGAAATACCTAAGGAACAGAAAATAGAAGTACGTCATACGCAGCATGCTACGGTTAACTCGACCCAGTCAACCACGAGTCAGAAGGCTAATTCACTAGGTCCCAAAATAGAAGCTTAAACTTTCAGAACAGAAGGTGTTGAGAAATACAAACACCAAAGCGCAATTGCTCAAAACATAACAAAACCAATCGTTGCAAAAACAGAAGTCTTACGCCAAGACTAGCAAACACACGAAAGCCAAACAGAAGTCAGAAGCTGAAACCCACTTTCAGAACAAATCAGAGATCAAAAGCAGAATGAATGCTTTCGAAACAAAAATACATGTAAACTCATACTAAAATATGTAGAGTTACCCATTTAGAGTCAACTTAAAATTGGATGTACATGGCTCCATAGTCCAAGACGATGGGGCCGAGATAGAGCTGATCAACAATGACCCGGCCCGACGGTCCAACCCGGCCCAGCCCAAAAATAAAGCCCGAAAAGCCCGTACGAAAAAATTTCGGGCGGGCATGGACAACAAATCAGGCCTGAATGAAAAACTGAGCCGGACTTCGGCAAAATTTTAGGCCCGCAACTAAGCTCGGCCCGGCCCGGTTTATTATCTTATATAGTTTATAATATAATATTATACTCCCTCTTGTTCTCAATATATGATTTTTTGGGTCCTTTCATTATTCTCAAAATATAATGTGTTCTAGTCTTTTTTGTCATCTACTTTCCAATTGTATACCTCATCTTTTATTTCACACACTCTAATTTTCAAATTATTTCAATTCTCAATGCAAAAAGTAAGGGCAAAATAGTTTAACTTTTTCCTCTTTAATTCTTGTGCCTATAGCTAGAAAATCAAGTATTGATACAGAAGGGAGTATATACTTAATTCAACTTTATATAATATATTTTACTATTTATTTAAATTATATATAATATCTATTAATATTACATACAACATATATACATATTATAATTAATATATATTAATATTTACATAATCTATATATTTTTTTCAAAAGAAGTAATAATAATATTAAAAAAATTATAAAACCGGGCCGGGCAATGGCAATGATTAAAATAAATCCGGGCCTAACCCGGCCCGGCCTGAAAAAATTAAAACGGGCTTGGATAAATATATAGGCCCATTTGGGCCTAATTTAATGTCAGCCCGGCCCAACCCGGCCCACCCGCCTTTGATCAGCTCTAGGCCGAGAGTGGCAAGCCAATCGCATCCCAAGATGAGGTTCGGCACCATGCACCGGGAGCAGGTGGAAGTCGATAAGGAACGTGTGGTTGCCAAGGATGACGGGAGTTTAAGGACAAGAGCCATCGATGTGCATTGTGTCGCCATTGCCCACACGGACGGAAAGGTGCTGGGAAGGTACAACCAGTAACCAAAGGTGGCAAGCCCAGAAGTTCTGAAAGAAACTATGAGTAGAGCCACTATCGATGAGTACAACTAAGGGCTGGCCGTGAATTTTACCCCCCAAACGCGGATGGTGGACGTGTTGGCGTGGCCATCAATGGCATGAAGGGAAATTAGTGGTGTCATCTTTAGGAATGTCCGGTGGCTCCGGTGGGGGGTCCGGTTCCTTTGGTGGGGAGAGGGTCGAGAGTGTCGGCGGTATCAGCAATAATGCACATATGTCATTGTTTGCAGTGGTGCCCCGGGATGAACTTGTCATCGTATTTATAATAGATGCCCTTTTCTCGGCGGGCGAGTGCTCAAGCTGGAGTCGGATGTTTGAAGGGAAGGCGACTGACAGCTTGTGGGGTAGATGTGGTGGTAGGCGGTTTGGTTGTGGAGAATGAAGGGCGAGAATGTCGGCGTTGGGGTTCGGTGGCGGGGGAAGTGAGGGTGTGTAATGGGTGAAGAAACGAGACGAAGAGCATGGTTGACGCGCCAATTTCTCTTCAACACATCGTGTCAGGCTGATGGCAACTGTAAGAGAGGTGGGCGTAAGGAGAAAGAATTCACGCTGGATGTCATCCCAAAGGCTGGAGACGAAGTAATAAAGGCGCTAGTCATAGAAAGATGCGGAACCTAGGATTACAAATCCTTGAATTCTTTGATGTAATGGCTAACGGTGGACGTTTGGAACAACTTGTAAAGCGATCCCTCGGGGCTTTCGAACGTGGTCTAAAACGAGCCTCAATGGCGCGCTTGAAGTGATCCTAAAAGGAGAACAAGTGCGCTTGATGTTGAACGTGAACCAAACTAATGCTGGCCCGGTGAGGTAGAGAGAGGCAATGTCGATCCGCTGGACCATAGGTGTCTGGTGGAATGAGAAAACCGCTCAATTTGGAAGATCTAACCCAGTACATTATCACCACCGAAAAAGAGAATCTCCGGTTTTGGCGTGAGGGGTTGTAGGGACGACGGGGACACGGTGGCCTGGTGGTTGTGTCGGGTCTCCGTGAGCGTGAGACGGTGGAGAATTTCCGCCATCTAGGAGGACAATGTCAACTGAAGTAAAGAAAGTTGATCAGTCGTGGATTGCTGCAGGGCGGAACCTGTTGAATCTGACCGAAGTTTGAGCAACATTGTCGGTGATCTTCTTCTGTGTATCTTCGTTGTCCCGTCCATGAGATAGTTCCCAGTCATGATAGCACCAATGAAACCGTTAAGGTTTCTTGTTAGATTAATTGACAGTGAGAGAACCGTAGGAATGGGAGTTAAGGGATAAGCTTAAACACATTTAATTGATAATTCTCAAGGAGTTACAATCCTAGCTAAATAGGAATGCTAAAATGTTGCTAGTAATTGATTTCCTAATTAATTAAATGAATTTACCCACTAGCTACTAACTAACCGTAAATGTTGGCACTACTTAATTTATTAATAGAAATTATCCTAAATGCTACCGCTACCTAATTTGTCTCTTAATTAAAATTACTGGAAATTAGTCCCACTACTTCCTCATTTTAGATGCGGTTAGCTAACCACTTTGGAGCATGTTTGACTCTAGTCCTCTTCCTTCCCAGTACTTGAGGGTTGTTGGTCACATGGTCCTACTCCCTGACATTCCCTTTTTTTTTCTACGCCCAGCCATTGCATGGTTCATCAATTTTCATGGCTCCCAACTAATCAAAATCGTATACATCCTCCATGAGTTCTTGTGAATTTGCCCACCTATATGGTAATCTCTCTTGAACCTAGGGATGGCAATGGTCGGGTTTGGGTCGGGTGGACCATCACCTGCACCCGTCACCCGACTTCACCCGCTCCACCCATACTTGACCCGTCAACCGTTATGTATCACCCGTCACCCGTTTCACCCGTCACCCGGGGGTGAAACGGGTGAACCCGTTTACCCGTTTGTTTTTCCTTTTCCTCATTCGCTAGTTAGGTTTGCAAATTAATGTGTGGAGAGAAATTGAGGTGCAGCGCATGTATGTTCCATGTTCGTTAGTTAGAGTGCAAAATTACCTTCAATGAAGAAAATGAAAACTACACAGAGCATATAAGTTCCCTGTTCTCCAGTTAGGGCTGCAAAATTACCAAGAATGAAGAGAGAAAATAGAGGCACATAGTATGTATGTTTTATGTTCGCCGGGTAGGGTTGCAAATTACCTTCATTGAAAAGAGAAAATAGAGGCGCAGAGCATCTTTGTTCCTTGTTCGCTAGTTAGGGTTGTAATTACATTCAGTGAAGAGATTAAAAACTGACAAGCATGTATGTTAGAGTTGGCAACATTAATGAGAGTGAACAATGGCGCGGTCATGCAAAGCATGATTATTCCTTGTTCACTAGTTAGGGTTACAAAATTACCATGTGTGAAGGAGAACGAAGATTAGTTTACAATAACATAATAATAATATATATATATATATATATCTACGCAGATGAGCGAATTGGGTGAACGGGTTGGGTGATGGGTGGAAAATGTTCACCCATCACCCGACCCGCACCCATCACCCGTTTTTCACCCGTTTTTTGGGGGTTTTTCACCCGGTTTAGTGGGTCGGGTGACCGGGTGAAATGGGTACCCACAAACCCATTGTCATCCTTACTTGAACCAAACCCCATGGGATCCTTGTTGAAACATTCGATGGAAATCTTTCCTCCCAATGTAAAGATTTGTCACTGACTAAAGATGAGAAGCAACCAATTTCCATCAATGGTCTAATGGAGCATGATCAGACAATATCATACGATCGCTGCCTGCTAGCAAAGTTGCTAACCAATTGTACTACGGATATTGGAGTCATGAAGAAAACGCTTGCGAAGATGTGGAGTCTCATTGATTTCCTCAAAATCCATTAAACAAGTAGACAGGTTTTTTTGGCCGAATTTTAACTGATCAACTTGAAGCATGATGTCCTTTGGCAGAGCCTTTCCCATTCTCCAGCCCGTGGCTAAAGCCAAAGCACTGTCGGAGCACGAGTTCTCCCACTTCCCAAGATTCGTGTCCATGATGATCCTTTGATCCTCCACAACAAGGATTTCGTTTGTAGTCTTGCTGGTCGTTTTGGCACATTCATGGAATTTTGGGGATGATGAATCTCGTTTGGGAGGCGATTATGTTATATTCAAGGTCATGATATCGGTTAATAAGCCTGTTCATCATTGTCTGAAGATCACATTGGGGGGAGTTGAATCCATCTTGCGGGTCACCTATGAGAGGTTACCTCTGATTGCTTCTGGTGCGGCCTATTCACTCACTCCACCAAGGATTGTTCTAGTCAACTGGTTATTCATGTGGGGGTTTATCCCTACGGCCCTTGGCTTAGGACAACTAGACTACGCATTAGAAGAATATCTTGCATGGGGAGGAGGGTTCAGACATTTAGAAGGTTGTATGCGGGTTAGTGGGTAACCCCTACAAGATCTCATCATAATCTAACCCATTAGACCCGACGGACCACCCGGGTGATGGGACATCGACATCTGCTGCCCAAGCATGCAAACTGCTCCCCTACTCACGCCGAAGAAGCATGTTCTGAAACACCCTCGAATTACTCTCCAAACCCCACTCCTGATACACCCAAAGGAAAAAGTGCCAATCACCCCCCCCCCCCCTCCCCCTCGCCCCTCCATGATAGTGTTAGCAGGAAAAGAAGGAAAAAACATGCTGAGAGTAAGGACCAGGTTGACCCCGTGGCCACACCAAAGATCAAGCTCTCTAATTGTAAAAAGGGAAAAACAAACTCAGATAATGAACTAATCCTGGTTATCGACTTGGTCCACATAAGAGAGCCACCAAACCAAATTCAAAGAAACTGAAAATGAGGCAGTCCTTGGCCCATCCGAAGGCTACCGAAAGTGATAGGTTGTGTATGGGTGACTTCCAGGGATGGCAGGAGTTGTTGAAAGTCAGAGGCGGGCTGCGAGGTCCCAGCTTTTCTTCTCTAATAAGTCTGAGCTATGGTTTCGTCCACTTCCCCTTCGCCATTTCTCATAGGTTGTTTTGTTTTGTTTCGTCTTTTAGGTTGTAGTTATGAGTCTGTTGTTGATGTCTATGATGATGTCCTTGTTAAGTTTAGTGAAACAAGTTCAATTTCATTCGTTCCACTTTTGCATTCAAGGTCGAATGCCTCCCCCTTTTACTGTGTAAGCAACCGTCGTTCACGATATGGTTGGCCTTTGCAATTTACCTGTGGGTATGCCACAGGTTTTTGTGGCCTTGGTTTAGGTCTTTGAACTGTTTCATTGGATTTCTAGGTGGTATCTTTATGTTCTTTTGGCTTGTTGTATTTCTAGTTCTATTCCCTAGGTTTGTAAAAAAATTAATGCTATGATGGTCTCTTGCCAAATAAAACATATAAGTAACCTCATTTATACATAAAGGCAAAATAAAAAAACTTGCTTCTTTTGTAATGGACCAACGGATGCAACTAAAATAAGTCGCTTCAGTTAATTATACCTAAGCAATACAAAGGAGGCAAAGAGAAAAACTTGCCTTTGTTGGTATTATCAATGGTGTCAACCTTAAGCCACCCAGTGACCTACATGGTGCTCGAAGATCACACCACAAAGACCAACGGGGCACAAATAACAATCACCTCAATTGATCATACAAACGGAGGCCACAATCTTGCTCGCCTCCCATTTATTAGACCATCAGAGGCAACAATACTGTTTATTCCCTTTGATTGTATGAAATGAAGCAGTTTTAGTTTGCCTCCATTGATCCATATAAATTGCATCTCGTTGTACGCAAATATAAATAAGCTTCAATTAGATTTTTAAAAATTATTTAATTACTAAACATGATACCAACCAAATATTTAAATTATAATTAGAAAAACTAAAATTATTTTGTTAAGACATGATAGTGGGAAAATACGTAGAATTAATGTTACCCTTGACACTAGTGACTAATTTGTTTACTATGTATTAATTTTTGTAACATTATAAGTCTAAATTGTTTGTATGTTTTCTTCTACTGTTTTTTATAATTTTGATATAGAATATTGTTTCTCAATGGCTATTCTCATGACATATTTAGACATCACTCCTCCCCTCCTTTATTTCTTTATGTATTTTTCATTAAGAACAAGTGATGTACAAGTACCCCATAACCACGAGAAAATTTTGACGTTGTTTATATTTTTAAGATGTTAAACATAATAAAATAGAATGGTTGAAAAATATTTAAAATTCAGACGATAGATTATGCGTGCGTCCATCACTGTGCAACCCTATCCATTTGGCAATCCAGTCAGCTGCTGACTGGATTGTTTTACTGACTGGGTTGCCTTTTTATACTATATTAATTTCAATTGATTGTAACTTTTAAAATATAAGTCCAAATGAAAAAAAATTATATCATTGTTCATCTAAATTCAAGCTCTTCAAAACAAGACCAGGCATGGATATATTTTGAAAACTTTAAATTTTATATTTTTTATATGTATATATCTATACATATCAATCATACTTGATTCACTATACAGTTTAAATACACCAAATAATAATATAATACACTACAAAACAATAATGATTCATTATCAGTTTTGAAATCGGTAGTTAAAAAATATGATTCACTATATAAGACTTCAAAAACATCATATAAATAATAATAATAATACACCACAAAACAATAATAATGCATTACAATAATTATCCATTATTAGTTTCAAAGTTTCTTATCTAATTCACCACTTGTTTGTTAATGAATCATAATATCAGTCTTAATGAATCATAATATCAAAATTAATGAATCATATCTTCATTTAGTGTATCATCGCAAACATATAAAAAATTTAACAATAATGTAATACAAAACTATTTAGAATGTATGAAAT
The DNA here is from genome assembly GCA_023374045.1 of Limonium bicolor. NCBI lineage: Eukaryota > Viridiplantae > Streptophyta > Magnoliopsida > Caryophyllales > Plumbaginaceae > Limonium > Limonium bicolor. The sequence goes on along the minus strand of CM041777.1, from coordinate 98,940,713 downwards.
ACATGATTCTCCATAGAAGATTTAAATTGCACCATACAATAATAATAATACACTACAAAACAATAATGATTTTTGATCGGTTCCAAGTTTGTTACCTAACTCACCACTTATTAATTAATGAATCATAATATAAATTTTAATGAATCATAATATCAAAGTTAATGAATCATATCATCATTTTAGTGCATCAACGTAAATATATAAAAATAAAAAAAATATAATACAACACAAAACAAATTTGGTATGTACGAAAAATACATGATTCACCATATAAGGTTTAAAATACAACATACAATAATAATACACTACAAAATAATAATAACTTTTTATCGGTTCCAAAGTGTTATCTAATTAACCACTTATTAGTTAATAAATCATAATATCAATTTTAATGAATCATAATATCAAAACTAATGAATCATATTATCATTTTAGTGTATCATCATAATATAAAATAATTTTTTTTCAAAGTTGTCAAAACATCCCATGACTGGTCTTGTTTTGAAGAGCTTGAATTTAGATGAACAATGATAATAATTTTTTTTATTTTAGACTTACATATTAAAAGTTATAAACATTTAAAGTTAATATAAATAAAGGCAGCCCATCAGCAAGACTACAGTCACCAGCTGACTGGGACTGCCATATCAGCATACCCACTCCCTAGGTGAGTGCGGGGCGCCGTAGCATCTTATTTGCCTTAAAATTTCAACCACAAAATTTTTGAAAATTTTATTTGAAAACTATCAAGAACACAATATTTGAAAATTCAATGATAAATATTTGAAAGCTATTGGATTTGAAAACTATTAACAACACAATATTTGAAAAATGATAATTTTTTTTAAATCTCATAGCAATCTTATTTTGTATCAAATAACAAAAAATTAAAACACTATGATTTTGAAAAGAATGTCGGGTTTTGTCATTATATTTTAACAATTGCTCAACAAGTTTTTAAATCTTGAGAAAAAAAGATGATATTACTTAACAAACTTTCAAAATCTTTCACAAAACCAAAACTAATGCGAACATAAAACACTATATATGTAATTAAGTAGTAGCAAAAATAAATACAATCTAAATTGCTCAAAGGAACTTTTTGAAAATCTTCAGAATATGGAATTTATATGCACACGCAAAAAATATTTGTTATTAAGAAGTAGCAAAAATAAATATATTGCAAAGAGCAGATATGGAATTTTGGTACTGTTGCGGCCAGTAATGTACTGTAAATCGGTTCTCACAGTCACATATTGGTTCGCAAATTATAATACAAATTTGACATATATTAAATAATTAATTTTGTAAATTTATATTCTAAATGTTACGCTTGATAATATAGTTTCATATCTATTAAATATTTAAAGTATAATAGTTTAATAATTTAAATTCTAAAAAATGAAAAATAAATCATAATATCTATTAAATATGGGCTGGTAAATGTGAAATAAATTTAATTTAGAATACTTACGGAATATCTTATAAAAATTATTGGAGTATATAGTCTGTATGTAAAAATGTACCTACATAATGTCTATGGACATGTGTCGGATGGGAGATGACGACGTGGCATCGACTTGTCGATAGAATTTCCATAGGAATTTACCTACGGATAAATTCGTAGAAAATCCATCAGTAGCTGTCTTTGAGAGTTCTGCGGTAGTCTGTCGGTTTACCGACAAACACGGTAATCGAATTAGTAAGTTTGGGCTGATAAATTTTAAAGGAAAATTGATCGACGGCTCATCAATAAATAGAATTATTTACGGATTACCTATAGATTATCTACACAATTTTTTTAGGTAAATTGTTTTTTTATAGTAATGATACGGTTTTTTATTCTCCCTCTGCACTCAAGACCACTGTGAATACGACTTTCTTCTTGATTATCTGTGCAGGGAGGGATCTTCTTTCGGTCATCGCGTAATCTTGACTGTTTTGGGAGTGGTCTCACGTGGATCCCACATAGATCCTATGTTCTACTCCAATAATATATTATCACATATAAAATAACTATAAAACAACTAGATCAAAACAACCACAAAACAACCATACAAAACGTAGCCAAATGGATACCCTGGTTCTTTAGGATAATCTCAATGACACATCGCCTACTTCTTCCAAAGAAATATCTCCACTTTTGTAAACCATACTATCAGACACCGCATCTAATTTTCAAATGTCGGCTAAATATTTTCTTCCACTTTTTGAGATGTAATGACTTTTGGCTTGTGCCATACAGAAGGTAGAACGAGCGGGTTCCCACTCCATATGCCCCATTCTTTTACACCGGGTTTATTTGATCAGTTAGTTTATTATCTCTGGATGTCAAATACATCAATTGTCATATCAACTATTTTTCTCCTTTACTTTTTCTAACTTTCAGCTGACAACTGACATCAGCTAGATTATCAGTCATGCAAAAGATCCAGTGAATTGACAGTTCTAGTCAGTAGTCAGTCTGAACAGTTTTGCTGATTAGGCTGTTTTTTTATCATATTAATTTTAAATTATTGTAACTTTTAATATATAAGTCCAAACTAAAAAAATTATATCATTATTCATCTAAATTCAAGCTCTTCAAAAGAAGACCAGTCATTGATATATTTTGACAATTTTAAAATTTTATATTATATATTATGATATCTATACATATCAACCATACTTGATTCACCGTATACAGCTTAAAATACACCATACACAATAATATAATACACTACAAAACAATAATGATTTATTATCTGTTTTGAAATCGGTATGTTAGAAAAATATATGATTCACAATATAACTTAAAATACATCATATGAATAATAATAATACACCTCAAAACAACAACAACAACAATAATAATAATAATACAACAATAATGATCTACTATTAGTTTCGAAGTTTGTTATCTAATTCACCACTTGTTAGTTGATGAATCATAATATCAATTTTAATGAATCATAATATAAAAATTAATGAATCATAATATCAAAATTAATGAATCATATCTTCATTTTAGTGTATCATCGCAAACATATAAAAACAAATTACACAATAATGCAACACAAAACAATATTTTGTATATATTGAAAATACATGATTCACCATAAAAGATTGAAAATGCACCATACAATAATAATAATACACTACAAAACAATAATGATTTTTTATCGGTTCCGAAGTTTGTTATCTAATTCACCACTTATTAGTTAATGAATCATAATATCAATTTTAATGAATCATAATATCAAAATTAATGAATCATTTTATCATTTTAATGTATCATCATACACATGTAAAAATATTTTTTTAAGTTGTCAAAACATATCTGTGACTGGTCTTGTTTTGAAGAGCTTGAATTTAGATGAACAATGATATAATTTTTTTTATTTTAGACTTATATATTAAAAATTACAATCATTTAAAATTATTACAAATTTTCATCTTATCATATATGCCACCTCAACAGTCCAGTTAACACTGTCACCTACCATCCGGTGCACACTATTGTAGAGGCGGTTCGTAACATCGAATTTACGTGTGCCATAAGAGGATTACGTGTGAGAAGTTATATTTCCGTCTCGAGATGGAACTTTCTTTTTCTCAACTCGACCAAATCAGATAATTATTACAATTAGTCGATTTTTTTGGCAAAATTCTGACATGAAGTGGCTTGGTAAATTGAAAAGCGCAAAATCGATTACACGGCACGCTTGTACAATGGTATGTACGGTCCGCTTATGTGGCAGTCCAGTCAATATGCTGACTGGACTGCTTATGTGGTACATGAGTGAGAAGAAAATTTAAATTAACTTTAAATGGTTATAATTTTAATATATAAGTCCAAAATGAAAAAAAATTATATCACTGTTCACCTAAATTCGAGCTCTTCAAAACAAGACCAGCCATGAATATGTTTTAACAACTTTGAAAAAAAATATTTTTAACATGTTGTGATGATACACTAAAATAATAATATGATTCATTAATTTTGATATTGTGATTCATTAAAATTGATATTATGATTCATTAAAATTGATATTATGTTCTAACACACTTTGGAATCGATAAAATATCACTCCCTCCTGTTCAAAATAAATGTCGTTTTAGACATTTTCATACTTTTTTAAGGAAGAGTTTAAAATGACTAGTGTGTCCTTACTTTTTGTGCGGGAAGAATAAAAAAGTAAGTATACTTTATTGGTAAGACAAAAAAGTAGAGTAAAATGACATTAATAATTAAAAAAGTGCAAAAGGGCAAAAGTAGAAAGTAAGATACAAAAAGTCTAAAACGACAAATAATTTGAACATAAGTCTCAAGTCTAAAACGACAATTATTTTGAACTGGAGGGAGTATTATTTTGTAGTGTATTATTATTGTATGGTGTATTTTAAACCTTATATGGTGAATCATGTATTTTCCGTACATACCAAATTTGTTTTGTGTTGTATTATTGTTTATTTTTTTATATGTTTACGTTGATATACTAAAATGATGATATGATTCATTAACTTTGATATTATGATTCATTAAAATTGATATTATGATTCATTAACTAATAAGTGGTGAGTTAGATAACAAACTTTGGAACAGATAAAAAATCATTATTGTTTTGTAGTGTATTATTATTATTATTGTATGATGGGTGAATCATGTATTTTTTATACATACCAAATATTGTTTTGTATTGCATTATTGTTTAAATTTTTTATTTTTATATGTTTGTGATGACACTAAAATGAAGATATGATTCATTAATTTTGATATTATGATTCATTAAAACTGATATTATGATTCATTAACTAACAAGTAGTGAATTAAATAACAAACTTTGAAACTAATAATGGATCATTATTATAATGTATTATTATTATTATTGTTGTTGTTGTTGTTGTTTTGTGGTGTATTATTCTTATTTATATGATGTATTTTTAGTCTTATAAAAAATATAAAATTTAAAGTTGTCAAAACATATCCATGTATGGTCTTGTTTTGAAGAGCTTGAATTTAGATGAACAGTGATATAATTTTTTTTCATTTTGGACATATTTCAAAAGTTACAATCAATTAAAATTAATATAATAAAAAAACAGTCCAGTCAGCAAAACAATCCTGTCAACAGCTGACTGGACTGCCAAGTAGACAGGAGTACACCTATCTACACGCGGGCATGCCGCAGCGTCTACAGTCTGATTGAACAGAACGGAAGGAACAAAACACAGTAAATTTTTGTTTTCAAATATCATGTGTTGCGCTGCATTAATTAGATAATTTTTATGTTGGTCAGATTATAAAACATATGAAGGTACTCACGATCACGTATCAATTTTTTAATATTATAACATTTTGTCTTTTTTCACAATGCTTGAATAATATAATTAGTAAATCATTAATTACATAATTTTTTATTTGACTTAATACTTATATACATATGACTATTAAATAATTTTTTCTTTATCTAATAATATTTGTCATTTATGCATAAATACAAAAGAAGTTTGAACATACATCAATTCAATTATACATGCCTTAATCTGGCTGGCTGAAAAAATTAAAACCAGTTAATATAAAAAACACTAAGTTAAATAATTATAAATATTTGTAGCTTAAAAATGATCAATTTTTTTAAATAACGAGCTATAAATTCTTAAGATACATTAGAGTCATGTGTTAGTGACTTTATCTAAGAATAGATTATTTTAGAGAGCACAAGTACTTAAATCATATGTCCTTTAGATAAAATTAATTTATTGAAAAGATATAAAAATCAAAATAAAAGGAGTAAGAAAGTTGTATTGAGTTTACACCATGATTTCCTATACACAATGATCCAAGTTTATTGTAAATGTTTCTAATCATCAGTGGAAATGTTTTTAAATTATCATGGATACATAAAAAAAATAAGGTTGAATGAATACCTAAAATCGACTCCAACAACTCACTTTATTGTTTCTAAACGCCTTCACGGTTATCAATCAGTCAATCTTTATAAACTGGCAAATGGTTAAAAAAAAATTATACGAAATGATTCAATGAGAACGGCCATAGGAAAAGATATATAACAGTTGGAGTCATCTTTTTTACATTAGTGATGGAAACGATTATAGAATGTTGTATACATGTTTCTACTCATTAGTGTAAATGATAATAAGTTATTGCGGATACATAATAACCAAGGTTAATGAATACGTAAACTCAAATCCAACAACTTAATTTATCGTTTCCAAAAGTTCTATAACCTTTAGGTTCATCAATCAGTCAAGCACTATAAACTGATAAATGCTAAAACAACATTCTTATACACTATGATTCAATAAGAACAACCAAAGGAAGAGATATATAATAGTTACTTTCATTTTTTGTTTAATAGTGACGGAAAAGATTATAGAAGGTTGTGTACATATTTCTAATTATCAGTGGAAATGTATATAAGTTACTATGGATAGGTAAAAAAACCAAGGTTAATGAATACGTAAAATTGAATCTAACTATCCAACAACTCAGCTCATCATTTCCAAACGTTTATAGCATTCGGGTTTATCAATCAACCAAGCTTTATAAACTGATGAATGGTAAGAAAATATTCTTACACACAATGATTTGATAAGAACGGCAAAAGGAATCAATATATATAACAGTAAGTGTCATCTTTTTTATAATAGTGATGGAAATGATTATCGACGATTGTGTACATGTTTTTAATCATCAGTGAAACGTTTATGAATTATGTGGATATGTAAAAACCAAGGTTAAATAAATATGTAAAATAGACTCCAACAACTCAGTTTTTAATATTTCCAAATGTTTATAGTGTTTTAGATTTATCAATAAAAATATATTCTTATACACAATGATTCGATAAGAACAACCAAAGTAAAAAATATATGTCAGTTAGTGACATCTTTTTAAAAATAGTGATGAAAACGATTATAAAGGTTGTAAATGTTTCTAATCATCAGTGGAAACGTTTATGAATTATTTTGGATACGCAAAAACCAAGGTTAAATGAATACGTAAATTTGACTCCAACAACCCAGTTTTTATTGTTTCCAAATGTTTATAGCCTTTAGATTTATCAATCAGTTACACTTTGTAACTGATAAATGGTAAGAATATATTCTTATACACAATTATTTGATAAGAAAACCAAATGAAAAGATATATGACATATAGTGTCAACTTTCAAAAATTGTGATAGAAACGGTTATAGAAGGTTGTGTAAATGTTTCCAATTATCAATAGAAACGTGGTAAATTATCGTGGATAGGTAAAAATCAAGATTAAATGAATACGTAAAATCGACTCCAATAACTCAGTTTATCGTTTTCAAATGTATGTAGTCTTCAGTTTAATTTATCAATCAGTCAAGCTATATGAACTAATAATGCTAAGAAAATATTCTTATACACGATGATTCGATGACAACGACCAAGGGAACTAATACTAGAGGTGGCAATTCGGGTCAATCTTTCAGGTTCGGTTTGGTTAGGTTTGGTTAGGTTTGGTTCGAGTCAGCTTTGAACTATATAATATTCAACTCGGGTCGGACTAGGTCGGGTGAATTCAATTTTTCGGGTTTAGTTTGGGTTTATGAAGTTACGGGCTGGTTTGGATCGATTTGATTGTATTTCAGTTTGGGTGATTTTCGGCTAGGGTGGTTTTGGTTTGGTTTCCTATGGTTCGGGTTAGTCCATGGTGCATTCGGTTTTTTCGGGCTGTGAGTCTAATTCGGGTGAATTATTTGAGTTTGGCTAAGCCGATACAAATTTGTAAATGTCATATTAAAATAATCATTTTTTCATTTATGACTACATATATCTCAATAAAAGTAGGCTAAGTTGACTACTCATGAAGTAGACATGGGTCAAATTGAAGGAACATTTTGTATGTAGCGTGATTGTAGAATCTAAAATTGTATCCACCAATTCAAATCTAATTTTGTAAATCTATCCCCATTATAAAAAAATCCCTCCTCAATCAACTAGTATTATAATTATTATGTTGTAGCAAAAAATACAGCCAATGTCTACCGCCCTTGTTAATTTCATTTTTCAAAGTTGTTTCCTCATCGCTCATCATTATTTCTTCATCCTCATTATCAGCTTCACTTTCATCTTCTTTGGAACTCATAACTAAGTCTTTAACAATGTCTTCATCAAAATTCGACTGCTCTTGTCCCTTCACCTTTTTCTTTCCATCCTTTTCATGTCATCATGTCATTAATTAATGAAGGTTTATGCCCCATACTTTGTTATCCTTTCTTTGCTCAGCTCAATAGTGGTAAACTTTTTATTTTATTTTTATAATAAAGTAGGTAACATAACATTCTTGTTAGTGTTCTTTGATGATAGATATTCTCTGGTGGGACAAATGTATTGTTGAAGAATCAAAGTATATTTAAAGACAACTAGATATTGTAATAATATCAATTTTATGGTTTGGTTTAGTTTGGATTATTATCGGTTTATTTTCAATTCTGGTTGCTTTGGGTTTTGGGTGATTATCGGGTTTCGGGTGACTATGGTTTGGATAGCTTCAGTTGAATGTTTTCGGTTCAGATGATTGTGGATAGTGATTGAATTTCGTTCTATCAAATCTCGGTTCAATTTGATTCGACTCGGTTCATTGTGGGTTTCGGGTCATTTTTTCAATTGTTCACACGATTGAGAATTGGATTTCGTTTTGGTTTGATTCAACTCGGTTTTTTCGGGTTCGGGTGACTTTTGTCACCTCTAACTAATACACAGTAAGTGTCATCTTTTCTATAATTGTGATGTAAACGATTATAGAAGGTTGTTTACATGTTTTTAATCGTCCGTGGAAATATTTATTAAATATCATGGATACGTAAAATATATCCATGACTGTTTACAGATGTGTCCATCAATAGTTTAAAATGTATAAATTATAGTTGATAAATGTTTTCATCACCTAGTTAATATATGTCCATGACAGTTGGAATTGTTGACATTGAAGATTAAAAATTCACTCATGATCGTCTATAAAAGTGTTCATCAGTAGCTATAAAAATGTATCAGTGACCACTTTGATATTTCTATCAGTAGTTTAAAATGTATACATGAATGTTTCCAATATTGGGTTAAAGTATATGTATGAGAGTTGGTAAATGTTTCTATTAAACTTTAAAGATGTATGCATGGTTTTCTATAAATTCATTAGTAGATATGGATGCATAATGCATTCATGACCACATTAATAATTCTATCAGTAGTTTAAAATGTATCTCCTTCATTACTTTTAAAATGCATATATATGATAGTCATAAATGTTTCCAACACTTGGTAAATATATATATCTAAGATAGCTGATAAATGTTTTTATCAGACATTAAAAAGAATCCATGATTTTCTATAAATATGTCCATTAGTAGCTAAAGATGCATCTCACTTGTAGTTTAAAATGTATATGAGATTATTATAGAATCAGTAGTTTAAAATGTAGACATGATAGTTGATAGATATTTTCATCATCAGCGTATAATATAGTTAAGATATTTATTTATGATAAATGATACTCCCTCCATTAATTAATATCTGTCGTTTTAGGATGTGATTCTTGTTCAAAATATATGTCATTCTAGCTTTTTAACACATTTTTTCCACTTTTAACCTACTATTTAACACAAGAGTAATTATTATCTTCATGAAAAAGTAAAAAAGTAGGGGTACTTGCGTCATTTTTCTACTTTCCTTAATAAGTGTGCAAGTTTCTAAAATGACAGTTATTGTTGAACGGAGGGAGTAAATATTTTCATCCTTTAAAAACATAAGTTATTTTTGGGGTTCAACTGTAATTAGCTTTTTTCTTTGTTCTTTATAAACATAAAGTTAATGATCAACTCTATACAAAAAAAAATTGATGGGATCATTAGACACTTAGTCTCTACTATATAGGTTTTTTTTATCTCACTATTTTGTAGATTGGATTGATTTTTTAGGATTTATTATAGTTTTTTTGTAAAACTTATATTTTTCTCTTTACGTACTGTACTTATTTTTACAACTTCAATTATACATATTTAAGCTTAAAATTTATAGTTACACTTTATTATAGTACATATTGATTATTTTCTAACTAAGTCACAAATTGTCAAATTATCTAGATTATCTTACATAATTTTTATCAATTAAAAAAAATTTCATTCATTCGTGAGAATTTAAAAAGAAAAGGTAAATGAAGAGCCATACAGTATGTGTTTAACAAGTTAAAGGTTATATATTACTATATCTATATATGTTACGATATAATCATAATAATGTATCATGACACATCAACCATATTAATTAAGGGTCAATAGTACAATATAAAATAATAGAAAGATATAATAAAATATGAACAAAAATAATACTCCTCGTATTTGAATCGGCAAAATGAATGGAGTATATGGTGCAAATGAATAGTCCACATTCTTTCCGTCGCTGATGGAAAAAATATGGCCCCATTCTATTGCACCAATTTCAGTTAGTTTACACATTATCAGCTGAGACAATCAACTTAGTTCATTTTTTTGGGTGTATTATGAGTCGGGTACTATCTACCCAAAAATTTTATTCAAAACAGCATTATCAATTGGTTAATAAGTTGGTTTACACATTATCAGTTGGTTTACACATTATCAGTTGGTTAATCAGTTCAAAAAATCCAATACAAAAAGAACAACTTATATTGGTTTTTACTAGACCTGTCAAACGGGTTATCCGTTCGGGTTTTGGGTCATATCTTTTTGGGTCATTATCCTTTCGGGTCATTTCGGGTTCGGGTCAAATTGGGTTCGGGTTGTAATAGTGTTAGATAGAAACGGGTTTCGGTTATTTCGGGTCACGGTTAATATTTTTTGAAAAAATTATTAAATAAATAGATACCTAATTTCTATAAGAATATACTACATATAGATTACAGAAAAATCAATACAATGTCTATTCTGAATTTTATTCGGATATACTAAGTTTGAATCAAGATTTTGTCATAATTATTTGAGTCATTCAGGTTTGGGACAATTTAAGGTCAGTATTATTTCATGTTATTCGAGTTTCGATAATTTTTAAGTATTATTATTTCGGGTCATTTCGGGTTCGGGTTAGTTTCGGGTTATAAATTTTTCGGGCCATTTCGGGTTCGGGTCATTTGGGTTTTACCCAATCGGGTTTCGGGTTTATTATATTTAAATAATTTCGGGTTTTAATCGGGTTTCGGGTTCGGATAAAACGGACGAGTTGTCGGGTTGGGTCAAATTTTGACAGCTCTAGTTTTTACACAATATTCTAGTTTTGAAATCAGTTATCGGTCCATATCAGTCTGTATCAACTACCAGCTACCAACTCCAAAGAATAGAGCCTATGTCCGTCACCAAATCTCGACTGAAAGCCATAATAATTACTGCAGTCGAACATCCCATTCCTTCAGCTAATAGAAGGAAAAAAACTACTCCCTCCGTCCTGAATTGACCGTCTTGTTTACTATTTGGACATGTCGTTTGACTTCAATTTTTAACATATAACATAAATTAATTTTGAAAATTTAAGTTTTGCATATGATTTCTTACATGATAAACTATATGTTACAAAATTTAGTTTTATAAAATTATTTTATCTTATATGCTTAATATTGAAGTGGAAAAACGTGTCATAAAGCAAACAGGACGGTCAATTCAGGACGGAGGGAGTAATAGTAATGAAAAGCATGCCTACAGTTGATAATAGTCTCAAGAAGGTCGTATTGCATCGTAAACTCTAAGGGCATCCACAATGGTGTGGATTCCACCCATAATGTTAAAAGAGAAAAAAGAAAATGATGAGGTGGAGGAGAGAGGATGTGAGAGGGGTTCTTAACTAAGACACCCTCTTTTTAGAGAACCTAGGTAAGTAAGAGAGAGATTGTGAGAGGAGATAATAAAATAATATTTGTTGGTGGGTGGAATCCACTTTTACCATTGTGGATGCCCTAAGCGACTTTGTGGATATTTTTTGCTTTTTCCGGCTTTTGTCATCAATTTTTGTGCTGATTTCACAATTTCTCTTCTGCTTTATTCAATCAGCTACTTTTGAAAGCTGCTTTGACAGCTAACATTAATTTCAGTGTCACTCTCAATTTTTCTTCTACTTTATTCTGACAGGTGCATTTGAAAACTGACCACAAACTGACGTGTAAACAGTTGTACTAAAATGAACTTATTTTGTTAAATAATAGATTTTTTTTCTAATTTTGATTTAAAGCACTTAAATTTATTAACTAATTTTAAAATGATATATTTTCTTTTTTCGTAGTGATTGTAAATATTTTTTTTAATAAAATACAGCAAAATAATAATTTATGAATGGTAAATTAATTAATCTATTTACTTTCATAAAGTTAGATAAAGTGTTAACAATTAGAAAGTCTCCCATATAAGTGCTCATGATTGAGAGCATCAGTCGTAATGGAAAGCCTCTACAAATCAGCTCTCTTTTTTACCTCGTCTCCTTCCTTTAGGTTGTTTGGTTCAGTAGTGTAATCCTACTCGTCCCACCACCACCAACACAGACCCAGATAAAACAAACCTTATTATATTGAGACCCCAGTTGAAGTCCAATTATTGCTTAATCTTGATAGATTGAGGGGAAAAGAAAGGTATTTTGGCTTATCACGAATGGAAATTTCACTTTTTCATAATGTCTTCTATCTCCCTTTATGTGTCCAATATTTAAAATTACTTCTCCCTTTAATGCATTAAGGCATGATGACGCCGTCTTGACGATTAACTACACACAATGGTGAACTAGAAAACACTTGTACATTCATCCTGCATGATGCACACTGACACAGCCTTCCTTTTTTCTTGGTATATGTCAAGTGTATGCTACAAACATGGGAAGGAGATGATCCGAGGTTTATTTGTGGTGAAATGATTTGGTTTCAGAAGAGGGAAACATATTTTAAAATGTATTGGTGGCATCGAATAAAGATGGTGACGTTGTAAGGTGGATTCGGAATGTTTTAAATAGCTAGGCAGTATATGTACATTCTGCGTTTTTTTTTATCTTTTTTGCTTCTGCTATACAGTTCCTTTCACGAGTACAAAATACTCTTTGAGGACATTTCGATAAGCAGCTATACCTCTTAGTAATGTTCTTAGAATCTTGATTATAATTGTATGATTTTACCTATTACTATGTTGTGCTGATAGGTCTCTGTTAACCCTTGGATTGGATACAATCTCGATTGTAATAAATATATTTATAAGGACTGTTTTCACATGATTAACCTCTCTATAGCATCACAAGTTTGGCAGTTGATACACAGACAAATTGTTGCAACAACTTCTTGTTGAAAAGAAAAATCACAAACAGAACAAAACCCAGAAACTAAGGGCGGGAGGACACATATATCATCAACTCAAAGCTCACAGTAACTATTTTTTCAGTAAAGAGGAGATATATACGAGTGATGCAAGAAGATAATTGGATTGGCTACCATATTATAATCAGCTACATTTTGGATTCGCAATCTTTTTGTGGGTGGTTACCCCACACGTTAGTGCTGATATCTTTTCTTTAAGTATACTTCTAACATTACACGAAAGTTCAGGTCCTCAACCTTCTCCATGAATATCCCCATCAGATTATCACACACACCCACATACATCAAAGAATAAAAGAAAACTAACCTCACTTCAGCTATAAATTGCTCTGCTCGTCGTCATCGTTCATCTCCCACCACCACCATCATCATCCTGCTTTTACCTCACTGATCATCTAGCTGGACATGCTTTTGCTCCTCCACTACAGTCTTGCTTGAACCCCTCATAACAACAATTCCACACGAAACCAGTGGAGCCAGGAGCATAACAACCTTTATCAGCACAACACTAGTTAGCTGGTGGGCGAAATAAAATATAACAAACACTTGTTAGCCAGCTCCAATCATACATCAAGTAGTTCAATCATGTCATCATCTCCAGCACGGCCTGGAGACTCCCCTCCATTACTCTTACTACCACCACCACCAAAGCTCAGTCGCAGACACTGCACACAAACAGTCACTTCCGAGCTAACCAAGCAACGGGGAATAGTGATCCCTCTCATAGCCATGAACCTCTCATGGTTTGCCAAGCTAACCATCACAACCATGTTCCTTGGACGGCTAGGTGAGCTGCAGCTCGCAGGCGGCACACTGGGCTTAAGCTTTGCCAACGTGACAGGTTTCTCCGTCCTCAATGGCCTCTGTGGAGCAATGGAACCCATATGCGGCCAAGCCCATGGAGCCAAGAACACCAAGCTTCTGCACAAGACCCTACTCATGTCAACCTTACTGCTGCTGTTAGCCTCCTTACCCATCGGTTTCCTATGGATTAACGTTGACAAGATCCTCGAGCATTTTGGCCAGCAACCGGACGTGGTAGCTACAGCACGCACCTACCTCTTCTACCTCCTCCCAAGCCTGGCAGTCACTTCCTTGCTCTGCCCACTGAGATCCTATTTAAGCTCACAGGGGATAGCCATTCCCATCATGGTCAGCTCCGCCACAGCATTAGCAGTTCACGTCCCCATCAACATCTTCCTGTCCAAAACCAAGGGGCTAGTGGGGGTTTCCATGGGGATCTGGATATCTGATATCATATTTGTAGTCATGCTCTTGGTCTACATGCTGATTATCGAGACCGGCAAAGGCCGCCCAGGGTGGAAGGAAGGAGGGTGGTTTGATCAGCAGCTAAAGGATTGGATCACTCTGCTCAGGTTAAGTGGACCCTGCTGCCTCACCACTTGCCTCGAGTGGTGGTGCTACGAGATCCTCGTGCTATTGACTGGCCGCCTAGCCAACGCTACACAGGCGATTGGTGAGCTGGCCATAGTGCTCAATTTTGACTACCTTCTCTACTCTGTCATGCTGTCCCTCGCCACCAGTGCCTCCATCCGGGTATCCAACCAGCTCGGAGCACACCAAGCAGTCCTAGCACGCAATTCAATGCGAGTCTCATTGGGTCTCGCTGCTGTCTCAGGCTGTCTGGGTGCTGTCACGATGATTGCGGTTAGAGGAGTATGGGGCCAGCTGTTCAGCCACAACAAGGAGGTGCTGAAGGGTGCTAGAAAGATGATGGTGATCATGGCCATGATTGAAGTGGTGAACTTCCCGCTGGCTGTTTCTGGTGGGATTGTGAGGGGTACAGCTCGGCCTTGGCTTGGGACGTATGCCAATCTTGCAGGGTTTTACTTCTTAGCTCTGCCGCTTGGTGTGCTTCTAGGATTCAGGGCCAAGCTTGGCCTTAAAGGGCTGCTTCTGGGGTTTCTGGCTGGGACATCAACGTGTTTGATCCTGTTGGTGGTTCTGATTGCCAGGATTGACTGGGTGAAGGAAGCTGAGAAGGCTCAACTGCTAGCTGCTTCTTACAATAATGATAACCCGAGGGAGGAAGTAATTGATAAAGAAGATCAGGAAACTTGATAGAAGAGCGAAAACAATGGCTGATGATGATGATTATTCAAGTGTTTATATTTTTTTATAAGGCTCGGCTCTCAACAACCTTGAAACTAACAAGATTTTCCCTAGAAGTCACGAACCTAGACAGACATCTAGTTTGATTAGTCTGTAATTTAATCCAAACTGTAT
The DNA here is from genome assembly GCA_023374045.1 of Limonium bicolor. Classification (NCBI taxonomy): domain Eukaryota; kingdom Viridiplantae; phylum Streptophyta; class Magnoliopsida; order Caryophyllales; family Plumbaginaceae; genus Limonium; species Limonium bicolor. The sequence continues at coordinate 98,925,118 of CM041777.1, read as the reverse complement.
GGATTGCATGATTGATTTACTTTCATGGGTGCTGATTCCAACTAATTTTCAAAGACTTGGAGGGCATCTAGGTGAACAATGCAGCTATAAGTGGCTGGATCCAGCATCTTGGACACTCCAACAACTCACTTGTCTTGAGTGGATCTAGTAATCTTTGTTTGATTGAGGGAACTGTATGTCTGTTCACGCCGAACATTTTCTATAAAATTAAAGACTCCAGCAGTTTCCATTATCGAACCAGCAACAACCTGCACCAAGAAAAATAAAAAGGGTTAAAACACTCAGCACTTATCATTACTTTTGAAGCTCATACATTCGTTCAGAAGCTCATCTATCTTCAGTTATTATGACATTTGAGTGGGCGTCGACGGCCACTCAGTTGAGTAGGCATCGACAGCCACCTTATTGAGTGGACGTCGACGTCCGCCCTGCTTTGTGGGCGTCGACGTCTGCTTCCTGCAGGATTCTGCCATTGTGTTTTTATGACGTTCTATTGTATTGAGTCTAAATCTATTGAAAACTTAAATTTGGGTTAAAAAATAGGAACATTAAAAAAGGTGATATAAGGGACAATTTTTGTCTTGGAAGCAACGTCATAAAAACACGACGGCAGAATCCCCCTGGAAGCAGAGATCAACACCTTGAGTGGCTGTCGACTCCCCAGTAGAGTGGGTGTCGACGCCTAACAGAATTGATAGAAATTTGATGTAAAGAAGAAGAAGAAATTGTAACTAGAAATGATAGAAATAAGAAGAAGAAGAAATGTAACTTGAAATTTCAATTTTTGTATTTTTGATGTGTATTAGTCCATAGTAGACTCCCTTATTTATAATGTAGGGAGAAGTCTAAATCAACCCTTACATATGTCCACTTGATTAATAAAACTCTAATAATGTAAACTCTACATATGCAAGAGTAATAAATTGGAAAACGAAACAATGAACAAAACTGACGATACTTTACAAAATACCCCTTGTCGAAAAAGCCCTGTGGCATTGACCCTCCCCCCCTATCAGGGTTTATTGGTAATAGCAGTGGGTAAGTTTCGAACCCAGGACCTTTGGTTTAAGGATATCTCTCCACTCCTTCCACTACCGACCAAACCGCCGGGGCTTGGTAAATGCATGCATAAGAATGGACAATCTCCTCTTCCTGTTACTGTGTCCTAAGAGTCAAATCAAACACAAATTCCCTTTGATCGCGCTTGTAGATATAAACTGTTGTACAACCACTCTCAGACAGTTCATAGAAGCTCGCCACCCAAGTGATTTTGTTCAGAAAGGATGCAATATCTATAATCTAACACACAATTTTTATTTTTATTTTGAAAGTTATAATCCAATCCAACACACATAAACCACCAGTTCCAGCAATTATTATGGTTTTCCCAATCCTAACTCGATGATTATGTGCAGAGCACATAAATCAATTACCAGAACAGAAATAGAAGGATCACATTGTTTATGAACAATCAAACATGTAAAGTTGCTGAAGGATGGTCCCAAACTGACTGAGATAAATAACAACTCCATATGCCCCAGCGATTTAAAGCAATCAGAGTGAAACTGTTTGCTTTTTGAAGAAACAAAAAACCGCTAGAATGAAAGTGAATATAAAAATGATTAACTGGAAGAATAGTACTAACCCTCCACCAGGATGCCCCCTGAAAAGATTAAGTTCCGGTGTGGCCGTTCTTGCGCATTCTTGTTTCCAACTATATAGTTCTCGCCAACCATCTCTGCTTCACTCGTCGTCATAAAGATGTCAGAACACGCACATTAAACCAGCAACTGAATCCAACAGAACCTCTAATCAATAACTCCCAAAAGTAAAAATACTCGCTTGGTACTGTCCGACGTCGATTGAGAGCAACCAACTGTTCGAGTTGGGACATTAGTGGAGAGAGTGAAAGGAGTGTCAATTTTAGACTTGTTTGTCCAAGCTGCCTGCCGATAACGAAGAATAGAAAGAGGTAAGGAATATAAGTTGGAGATGTACCCACAAAATTGCGTAAAACGCATAGATACTAGAGATCGGTAGACGGTAGACGGGGGCACTTGGAGATTTGCAATTCGGACGGAGATAGGGTCAAAACACGGCCGACCGTGGTTCCTTAGTGCATCCACAATGGTTATGGGTTTATTAACATTATGTGCCATGTCATCAGAAAATATTATTTTAATTGTATAAACAACTTCACCTATTTATTCATGCTACAATAAGGGAGTTTCTTAACTTTCTCACCCCTCCCATCTTTTTCTTTCCTCTCTCTCTGGTAAAAGCAAAAGAAAAATGTAAATATTTATTTTTGTCAGTGAATGCAGGGATACAACCAATCGTAATTACTCTCTGTACGTTCCTTAAATAAGCAACGAGGAAAGAGAAGGTGGGTGGATTCCACACCACTGCAGATCATTTTTTCATTTCTTGCTGACACTCTTGGGTGGAATCCACTCCACTGTGGATGCCCTTAGTGCGCGATGCTTTTGTGAAGTATTAGGCTTTTGTTTAATTATCAGTTGGGCCTTTGGATAACGAGATTACGGACCAACTGCTTGATAGTCTCAGCCATCTTCCCGCGTAGCTGTAATTCAATTTGAAGTTGTTGCAGCCCGATAGGCTTTAAAACTCATAACATTAAGTGGGTGTTTGTTTCGAGCGGGGAAACCGAATTGAATCAGGAAAGGGAATGGGGAAGAATGAAAAAGAATTCCCTTTGATTTTCCCGGTTGTTTGTTTGAGCCGGGGGAATGAAATAAATAATTGGTCAACGGCCGCCGGTCAATGGTCAACGGTTGATGGCTGTTGGTCAACGGTCACTAATTGTCAGTCAACATTCACCAGTCACCGGTCAATGGTCATTAATCATCGGTCAATGGTCATATGTGACCGGTCAACATGTAATGGGGAAAGGGAACCTCATTCCCTAGTAGGGGTGGGAAATCAAGATAAAGGGTTTTGGGGTAATCCCATACCCTTTCCTTTTCCTGAAAATAGGGAAAACTGGCAAAACAAATAACAGGTTTTCTGATTACCCCAAAACAAACGCCCCTGATATAGAGAGAATAACTTTATTTTCTTAAGGAACTTTCACATACCCTTGGTCCAATTTTACCAAATATCCCAACTTTTCAGAATTACTATGAGATACTCTTGAAATTTATCTTTTAATATGAGATACCATTCTGTCTATTTCTTGACTAACCTCCATTAACTTTTACAATTTCTTCCCTTTTTACCCTTAATCTGATTTTTTTTTGTTAGATACCCCTGCATGTCTGTAACAGTTAGGTTCACCAGATACCCTGTAACAAATACTTTTAGCAGATACCTGCAACTTAAATGGTTAGTTTTGACCAATAAAAGCAAAAGAAACACAACATTTTGGCATTGCAGTTTTCATATTAGGACAAATGTCTTTCGCACAATCAAGTTACTCAGTCATTACTGTTGTTGAAGGTAGAAGATGCAATTGTTAGAGAGAAGATAAATTCCTTGTTTCAACAAAAAAACACTTCAACTACAAGAATGTATTACAAATGCTTACATTGTAACAGATGAATAGATTGGGCAAAACCACAACTGATTCAACAATCCAGCAGCACAACAACATCACATCCCAACCAGCATAGCTTAGAAATAGTAAAGCATTTGCTGATGAAGATCAAAGAGGAAGTGAAGGACTTGAAGATGCAAGTTCAATGAGGGATGTGATATTCTATGTATTGTTGTTGCTGAAAACTCTGGCATTACTTGTTGGATTCCATCAAATACACGTCGGAAAAACCAGTCCTGAATGGCCGACTGTCATGTTGGTCACTATTATTATCATAATTTGATATCAGGTTCTGTTTACATAAAGCTATAAAGGGGTCAGTGATAGCATAGCACTTAGTTGATGACTCAATTTCAGAAGAGGCACTGTGTAGTAATGATTTTCTTAATGAACACATCATGACCGTTAAACGAGGAGCATGGAGGTTATATTTTGATGGAGCCTCAAGCAAGAGTGTTTATGGAGTCGGAATTCTTCTCATCTCGCTTGAGGGCTTGCAATTACCTACTACGGTTAAGCTGAGTTACGCCATCACCAACAACATGGCTAAGTACAAAGATTGCATCTTAAATCTGGAAATGGCATTGAGTCTAGGATTCGAAGAGATTGAAGTTTTTGGAGACTCGTTCTTGGTTATATGTCACATAAACAATGAATGAGTGGTGAAGGATGAGAAGCTTGTGCCATATCATCGACATCTGGCGCAACTTGAGAAGGCCTTTAAGAATGTTAGTGTTAACCATGTGCCAAGGTCACACAATAATTTTATAGATTCTTTAGCCGCTTTAGCCTCAATCCTTGAAGTTCTAGAGAATAACCATTACATTCCACTTCCAGTAACCATGTGGCATGAGCCTACTTTGTAGGAGAGCATGGTGGAAATTGGTGAAGAGCCATGGTACAAGGACATCCAACTTTCGTCGAAAAAGGTATATACCCTGAGGGAGCAAGCAAGCAAGATCGTTTGACAATTGGAAAGATGGATCTCAGTTATACAGTGATAGCAGGGTAATTATTTAAAAAGATGCCGACAAGAGCCCTCCATAGGTGTCTTTCACAAGTTGAGCCCGAGGAAGCAATGGCTAAAGTTCATGCTGGATATGCCGAACCCACATGAGCGGGCATACCTTAGCTCAAATTTTTTAGAGACATGGCTATTACTGGACTACCATGGAGAAAGATTTACAACAATACGTGAGAAGTGTCACCCTGGCCTTTTGCCTCTTGGGGTATTGACATTATCGGTGAAATGCATCCAAGGCATCAAATGGTCACCATTACATTGTGGTTGCAATTGATTACTTCAGCAAGTGGGTCGAAGCCAAATCCTTTGCTCAATTAGAGGCTAAGCAAATAGCACAGTTCATTGAGAGTAAAATTATATGCATATACAGAGTGCTGTTTGAAATCCTCTCAGATAATGGTGTCCAGTTCAAGGGGGAAACAAAGTAGTTGATGAGAAAGTACAGAATCCAGCATCATCACTCTTCACCTTACCGTCCCCAGGTAATTGGAGTAGTTGAACCAGGCTACCAGCCAACAAAGCAATCAAGAAAAATTTGGCTAAAATTGTTTAAACATACCATAATTGATCATCCAAATTGCCATTAGCCCTCTGGGGCACAGAACATTAGTAAAAACAACCACAGGGGTCACCCCTTACTCATTGGTCTATGGAACTGAAGCGGTCCTACTAGTGCAAATGAATATAAAAGTTCTACAGTCCCAAAGCGACCAGGATTGAGAGCTTTAATAAAAAACAACTCTAAAAACCAGGAAACACAAAAACCCCGAAGATGAATCAAAGCACCTCCAAGAGCTCAAAAACCAGGAAACGCAAGAACCCCGAAGATGATTGAGTAGGTGAATCTGAAAGGCTCAAATATCCAAACAATAACAATGACATCAAAAGCGGCGAGAAGGACAACTCCAAAAGTTTAAAGTCCCAAAGCCCAAAGACAATACCAGACAAGAAAAGCTTCACATACAAGGATGAGAAAGCAAATTTAAGGGAAGACGCAAGTTGTAGCTTTGGTCACCCCTAAGATCCACATAACTGAAAAATATCCCTCCATTTACCCCTACGACATTCATCACACTCATTGACCCAGTTATAAGCCTCAAAGACTTTTAACTTGTCAGTTGTGTGTCTGATCGAGTGAATGTAATAGATCAAACGTGTAAATCCATTAAATATTGAACTCAATAGTTCATAAGTTATGATTGTAAGCAAGGATGAGTGCAAACATCAAACACTCATTGAGTGTAGGTAGGAAAGCACCACAACAAAAAACAAGCCTTAAACCCTGTGAGGTCGAGACTTGCTCATACGTTTAACAACTGGGGGCAATCGATTGTTTCGATTGATTGCCATGATCTTAATTCATATTGCTCAAAGAAATACTGGGGACAATTGTTTCTCAAAGAAATATTAGTTCCAATTTCTTTGAGAGGTTTACAGTCCCTTGTCCAGCAGCAGGTGCAAGGGAAGCATTGGCTGTAATAACCTGTTTTGTGGTGGAATCATAACTATGGAATTGTTTGTTTAGAAAAGGTCATATGACCAGTGACTTATATATCAAGTATCCAATTATTATATTGGGGTTTATTCAAAGCATTACAACATAAGGGGACCGGGTGATTACCTTCGAAAAAAAGAGAATAGTCACTATATGAGTTACCATTCTGCTATTTCTCAAAGGTCTCCATAAAGGCTTTTTTCTCAAGAAATGCAACACTTAACTCTCCTTTATGAGGGTTTGTGGGAGAAGCAGAAGTACCACTAGAATCAACCGACATAGTTGTAAGGTCATTAAAGGCAAAAGAACAATGATAAAGGTCATTGAAGGCAAAAGAACAACGATGAAGGTTGTTGAAGGCAAAAGAACAACGAAGAAGGTTGTCAAAAGTGAAGGAACACCGACGAAGGTTGTTAAAGTTCAGATAACACTAATTTATAAGGGATGATGTAATGAGGAATAGAACAATGATGAAGGCTGCCAGCTGAAGAAAGAAAACCCCAGATATTTTAGAGTATTATTAGCTCTGATACCATGTAGAAAAATTAGAGGAATTGTGTGTTGTACTATTGAGAAAAATGACATATTTACATAATGGGTAGAATACTCTATATGGGAGATAAAGGACGAGACAGTTGGGTTTCCCAATTGTTGAAATACTTCATTACCTAGGAACTGAATAATTAATCACTACCTAGGAAATTGAATAATAGATCTTTCTATTAAATAACTATTTACATGGAAATACTTTTGGGCAGATTAATAGAATAAATACAGCTAATATACATATTAATGATGATTTTTCAACACTCCTTTAGTTTAATATAATACTCCCTTCATTCAACAATACTTGTCGTTTAGGATGTGAACTTTGTTAAAAAATATAAGACATTTTTACTTTTGACACATTTTTTTACATTTGACCCTACTATTTAACACAAAAGTAATTATTATTTAGATATAAAAGTAAGAAGTATGGGGTACATGTGTCATTTTTTTACTTTTCTTAAAAAATGTGCATGTTCTAAAATGACATATATTGTTGAACGAGGGAGTACTATTTGTCAAAAAAAGTTCATCTCCTATATCAAGTACTCAATCCTTGGATAACCAGGAAACACAAATTGATCCAAGAAAAACACGCAACCCACAATGTTGAACTTCTAGTTAAGCTACAACCTGCTCATTTAATATCATAATGTTTTATGGAGCACACACTACTACAAGCAAAGATTATCATTGACCTTTGTGTGATAGATCTCTTTAGTATTCACGATGTACATCATTTGAATAGTGTGTTGCAAATGAGATATGATTTGATTTATATAATTATGTCTTCAAAATCATCTCATATATCAAATTTGATATAAAGTTTATCACACAAAAGTCATTGGACTGCCAATAGGTAAGTTCTAGCTTTCTTGAAGTTGTTCCTAGTCTAAATGAGGAGAATATACTGTAGCAGGTAGTCACAAGTTCAGGATTGTGTGTATGGTACTGGTACCTGTTAATCGAAGGTTGGCAGTGAGAGAACAGTATATCCTCCAAGAAACGAACACCATTTTGGCAGTTTATTTGAACATTTCCCATAATGTTGCCTGCTATATCCAATTAGTTGTCCTGAAGATTGCTATTATCTTTTGTATAACATGGCATTTCAGCAGGATGCCCTAGATGACTAACCACTTTATTTCCCTTAATCCGCTACCATATTGGTCCCCATTTTTACTACTGATTAGCCTTACTCTCTTGTATTTCTCTAGTTGGGACTTTATGCACCTTGCTTTGGTGACCGCTGGTGATTTTGCATGATGGACTTGATAATGAGTCTTTTGAGAGCTTTAAATGTGGGTTGATTTCAAAGTTACTCGAGAAAGACCCTTCAATTACAACCTTCATCTTGATAATAATCTTCAATATAAGGAATTTTCTCGAAATCACAAAATTCATAACAATATCACGTGAGCACCGTAGACACTCAACATTTCATCAATCTCATTAACTTTCACTTATATCCTTAATCATCACTTATGCCTTCATGACAATCTCAGTTAATACTTCAACATCTCGAAAAAAAATTCACTGCTCAACACTTATAATATCACAATGTGCATTAAACACAAGAAAGTATCACACAAAAGAAAATAATTTCCCCCAGAAGATGGTTTGTCCAATTTTTAATCCTAAGACCAATTATTTCTTTTTTTATCTGTCTTACCTATTTTCTAGCCAGTTTTACTCTGATACCACTTTGTAACACCCCCATATTTTCTATATTTTTTAAGCCAAATAATTACCAATTCTAATTTATTATTAGGCAGTCGATACAATTTTTTTTTTGATCAAAAAGACAGCTTATTTATTAGTGTCATACTCGCAAAAAAACAAGTGCTAAGGTCTAAATAATTAACTAAATAACAAACAATTATTTTTAATAACAAAATACAACACCCATAATAACAATCTCTTAAATTGAAAAAGTCTCAAGCCTAAAATAAAATTTGATTATAAATAGCTAGCCTATTTGGAGTCGTCTTCCTAAATCCCAAGGACATCATCAACACTTGTGGCTGAAGTTCAAACAAACACACAAAGAGCCACCATAAAGTCAGAGAAACAAGTAAGCTACCACTTCACTTGGTAAATATATTTTCTCTTTTGAAAACCAATTTAACAATATAACCACACAAAATACAAATCATTTCAATAATATTAACACACAACAATAAAATTATCGTTACTGTAGAATACTCCATGTGTTGGTTTCTTAATAACCCAAGAATATAAAAACCACTTTAATTTAATTATTTTCCTTGTCCTAACGCGCAGCCAGGACAAAATAATTTTTCTTACTTTTTTGGTACAGCACGCAGCTGTAACCCGGACCCCAACACGCAGCCGAGAATCCAACTTTTCTCACTTTTGGATACAACACACAACTGTAACCCGGACCTCAACACGCAACCAGGAATCAAGTCGTCACTGCATCCTTAAGTGTGCACACCCTCCAATAGTACAAAAGACTAAGTAGTAGAAATATGGCTAATTATGTCCTAATGCGGCCCATAGTATCTCAAAGTAATGTCTAATGCGACCCGCATTTATCAGCTCATTCATGTGTCCTAATACGGCTCACCTGCACCATGGTTTTATCCTCTTTAAAGTTCTTATATAATTATCATTATTCACCATTTCATCAGTCAAAACCCACTTATACAATCATAAAATAAAATGTGTAATAAATCTTCATAAATACATAATTCCTTTTTATATATCATCTCATACATAATTCCATAACAATTTTCCATATGTTTTTATAGAAAGAATATTTAAATAATCGCCGATATCCAATACAAAATAATTCATTCACATAAGAAAATTCAATTGTCATTAACACACTATAGTTCAATCTCAAACAATGGTCACACACAAAATTCACATACACGTAAAAATTCATTTTTATAAATTTAATAAAAATTAGTGAACGCAGTAACTTATCTGGTATTTAGCAACGATTCGCAACACAATCAAGCACGAAATCAATTAGTACTCCTCGTTCACAAATTAAGAGCCTAAAAATAATAAGCGTGTCTTTTTTTGTCTTAACGTAAAAGGGGGTGGATGGAGAGAGATGGGGAAGACGGAAGACTAAGTTTGCAGAGAAAGACTAGGAAGATGACATCCTATATATAGTCGGTCAAAAGGTAAAGAAAGTCAGGGAATGTGAACCTAAAGGAATATGAATTGGAAGAAATACGAACTAATTTATTAATGAAGATACTTAAACAATTTAATTAAATTATATAAAACTAAAAGTTAGGAAATACGAAAGGTTAAAAGTTGTTTATTAAATAAGTAGAAAATACTGAAAGTTAAAACTAATCCATTAGATAAAGTCAGAAAATATCAAAGGATAAAACCGATTAATTAAAACTGACTTATTTGTAGTAGGATTTAGATCATATCATTAATACTATAACTATATAAATATACCAAATTAATCAAAATAAACATGTGGATCAATAAAAATTACAATAGACCTGTTTTAAAAAACGTTATTATTTAAAATGAATTCTTCTTAGTAAATAGTGTACTCGTAACCTACATAATATATGTACTCATAAGAGATTTAGTATACTTGCAAACTATACTATATACTCGTAAGATATTTAGTATAATTACCAGCTATAATATATACTCGTAATTTATTTTATATACTCGTCAGATATATAACGATGTTTTCATTGTCCCACATATAAAGAAGAGCTTACTTTCTGTTTACAAGCTTTGCCATGATAAAAACTTTTATCTTGAGCTTGTTGTCTTGTGAAGAACTTATATGGGCATACATTGCTAAGAGGGACACTTAAGGATGGTTTATACCGGGTACCGTCGTCTACATCATCCCTTCCGCGTATCTTCTTTGGTGAACGTGCTTCTTTAGAGTGTTGGCATTGCAAATTGGCTCATCCCACTACTTCTATTTTACGTTGTTTTGTGTCCACTTTTTCGTTGTCTACTAGTAGCTCCTTATTACCTAATGTTTGTGGCTCTGGTCAATTAGGAAAGAGACCCCCCATCTTCCATTGTACTCGCGTTCAGAGTCGTCAAACACACCATTTCATTTATTCGTTATGATGCTTGAGGTCTTTCTTCCTCTTTATCTATTAATGAGAGTCTTTACTCTGTTTCGTTTATTGATGATTTTACTAAAGACATTTGGCTTTTTCTTTCATACTCATATATCACAAGTGTTTACTGTCGTTACGTGCTTCAAACAAATGGTGGAAACACAATTCTCTACAACGATAAAAGTTGTTCAAACTAACTTGGGTGGTGAATTTCGACCCATTTTCAAGTTCTTGGTCGCTCATGGATTTTTACACCATATCTCTTGCCCGTACATTCCTGAATATAATGGTTCGACAGAAATACTCAATCACACAGTTATCGAAAAAGGTATTTTCTTACTTGCTCATTCACACTTACCAACTCAATTTTGGGAACATGCTTTTCACACGACCGTTTAAGATAGAAACCGGAAGATTACTTCTAGTTTGCTTTAAATGTTTATATGAATGTTTGTATTCATGTAAACCTGACTATGGTTTTTCAAAATCATTAGGGTGTTTGTGTTATTCTTTCATCTGTCCTTATACCACACACAAACTTGAATTTCTACTTCTACCGTGTATCTTTTTAGGGTATAACTCTAAACATAAAGGATACATTTGTTTTCACATTCCTTCTTTAAAATCTGATATTGCCAGGCATGTCGTGTTTGATGAGGCAATTTTTCCGTATGTTTCTTCTACTTCGAATGTGACTTCTACTGCTAGTCTGTATGTGTTCATTTGTTCATTCCTTTTGATATTTTGCAGCAGACAGTGATGGAATCCACTTCTTCTACCCTTCCATCATCCTCTTCCAATGTGCCCACTACTTGCCCTTCTAGTGTGTCATCTTCTACTTCCGCCTACTCTTCACGTTCTATCGCCCCCTTGTCACCTTCTTCTCATGTTGTTGCTTCATCATCCTCTCTCAACATGCCCGCTAACTGTAGTCCCACTGTGTCATCTCCTTCTGCCACCCCCTCATATCTTGTCAATCCTTCTCCACCACCACTACCGGTTATGACCTATCTTGGAGCTCCTTCCTACTACCGCCCTCAGGTTCCGGACATGTCATGGTCACCCATAAAAAACAGGTAATCTTAAACCTAAAGCTCTCACTTATACTAAATATGCTCTTCATCCTCACAGTAATCAAGCCGTTGAACTAAAGTTCTTTTCACAAGCCAGCATGCACTACAGCTTGAGTATGATGTTCTTTTGTGTAATAAAACCTTGGAACTTGTTCCTAAACCTCGTGGTACTAATGTTGTTGGATGTAAGTGGGTTTTACAGGATAAAGAAGAAAGCTAGTGGATCCATCGATCGTTACAAGGCTTGCCTCATTGCCAAAGGGATCCTACATGAAGAGGGTGTCGACTAGTTTGATACTTACAGTCCGATGGTCAAACCAATCACATTTCAAATTAATCTTAGCTTAGCAGTCGTCCAGAACTAGTCTCTTCGCTAGGTGGATATCAACAATGCTTTTCTCAATGGTTGACTTGCCGAAACTATGTACATGGATCAACCTCAAGACTTTGTGGTGTGTGACCGGCCCACCCATGTATGTCGTCTCTTTAAGGACCATTATGGACTGAAGCGGGCGCCTCAAGCTTGGTTTCACAATCTTCAGTCTCTCGACAAACACGGGTTCACCAACTGCGTCTTTGACTCTTCTGTGTTCATCAAATGGTCCGATATGGATGTCGTTTATGTCCTCGTTTATGTGGATGACTTGATCATCACTGGTTCTAGTGCCATGTTTGTAAACAATCTTGTCTAACACCTTAATGCGGCTTTCTCCCTGGAGAATTTAAGTTATTTGCATTACTTTCTTGATATTGAAGTTTGTCTTAGTCCTTCTGGTATACTCTTATCTCAGAGAATATATATTAAAGATATTCTGGACAGATGCAAAATGGATGGTGCGAATCCCATCTCCTAACCGGCTAAACTTGGTTCGTGCTTATGTGTTACGGGAGATCCTTTTGTAGATCCCCAGTTATTTTGGAATGTTGTTGGTGCTCTACATTATGTCACCATCACTCGGTTGAAGATCTGTTATGCGGTTAACCGCGTCTGTCAATTCATGCACAGTCCCACTAACACACATTGGTATGTTGTTAAGTGGATCTTGTGGTATCTCAAGGGGACGATCTCCGATGGCCTTCAGTTTGGTAAAATGCGTGATTCCTGTCTGGTCACATTCACTGATGTGAGTTAGGCATCCGATCCGAATGACTATCGATCTTAGCATGGATCCAATATCTACTACGGAGGAAATTTTATCAGTTGGTTGTTGCGCAAGCAACAGATTGTCTCTCGCTCCAGCACTGAAGTATAATATTGAGCTACTGCCTTGCCTTAGTAGAGATATTTTTGGGTCCAACAACTACTACATGAAATGGAAACAACGTCACACCACCTTCAATTGTTCTTTGTGACAATCTGAGTGTGACTTTTCTCACTGAAAATCCTATTTTTATTATCATTCTAAACACATCAAGATTGACTATCTTTTTGTCCGTAAGAAGTCAAGTCTGGGGACTTGGTCCTTCGGCGTGTTTGGTCTCTCGATCGGGTTGCTGACATCTGTAGGCACTTCTCGTTTCCAACCTTTACGACGTCGTCTCTGTGTTCATCCACCTCGCTAAGGTTGTAGGGGCGTGTTAGGCGTAATATTTTAGTTGTTAAGTTTTTAGATATATTATATCCTTAATATCTATTTAGTTTCTAAGTTGTTAGATATATTCCCTCCTCAATACCTATTTAGTTGTTAGATATAATCTAACCTTATTAAATGTAGGTTGTTGGTTATATCCTATTTATTATCTATATTCTCTCGTAAATATAGGTGTTAATGTAAATATGTAGTGTTATCTCTCTCTATATACTTTTTATAAACATAATAAAAAAGTTATATTTTGCCTCACCAGTTTACAAGTTTTACACTGTTGCATCAAGAATTGCAGAAGCTAGGGGTGAACATTCGGTTTGGTTATTCGGATATGACCGAGAACTGAAATTATTTCAGTTTTTTTAACCGAAATTTTGAAGCGTTTTAGAAAAATTTTGGTTCTTTGGGTATAATCGAATTACAATTCGGTTCAGTTTTTGGTTCATTTTCGGTTCGGTTTTCGGTTTTAGGGTCTGATAAACCCAATAACATAGGTTGTTCACTTTGGAGTTTGGACTGACAAGGAAACGGAAACAGTTTCATTCTGTTTGATATTGTTTGTTTAGACTTTTTAATAATTTCATTTCCCCAAATTTCATTTTTGTAAACCCCCAAAATCCCTTTTTCCTATTCCCCGCATACCCCCTTGGATAAGTGTTTCATTTCCTCATTCTTCGTTTCTTTCCTCTACACAAATAATTATTTTTCCTTAAAAAAATGTGAGTCATCTTCTAGTTCACTATAAACGACAATAGTGGGAGGGGAAGCCTTCAACATCAGAGTCACCATTGCTATGACGGTGAGAATTTTCTAGAAAAAAAATTCTCTAACGATGAGACAGAACCCATTAAACTTCATGTCCACTGAAATTCTTTTTCTAAATCTCAATCTTGCTCTCTCATTTTGATTCCAAAGTTCACTTTCCAAATCATCAATTAATCTAGTCTCTAGAATATTTCGCTCGTTGTCTTCAATCATATTCTACAACGTAACAACACCAGATGAATTGAAGGCCGTTCAGTCTTCCTTCGAAGCGATTTCCACTCCTCTTATATCTCTCACCGTTTTGCAAAAAGATACCACTATAATCGCGAATCTAGTGCCGCATTATTTTGCGGAAACTTTCTGGCTTAGTAACAAGTAAAGCCAGGAAAATAGTTCAAATATTGTGCAAAATAAAACATCATTCATTCCCCCTGCCCACATACTATCGACTCGAGCATTCCTACTCTCCCACCCCAGACAGACAGTGACTATTGTGACCACTGAAAAGCAGCCGACAATCACCAGGAACGACGAGATCTATCAATTAACCACTAACGAAGCCCAGCATCAGTGGCAACAAAAACAGATTGTGCATATCCTGTATGTCAATACTACTAAGTGCTATTCTGATTATATGATTAAATTCATTGATCACATTAAATTAGACATGTTGTGCTTGATCTAAGGATGCCACTGGCAGACTGAAAAGTATTGCCTTACTAATTTAATTAATTGTGTTTATGCTTTTAAATGTGGTAAAATAGCTGATCGTCAGGTGCATACTACGTGACGTGACCCATTAGTATTAGTTACTTACATATTGGCCCATTATTGTTAGGCCCACTCATTGTTTCTATATTATTCTGTAAACTCCCTATAAATATCAATACACACTGTTACATTGGGCAAGCTCGCCCATCGAGATATTATATACAATTCTCTACAGTTTCCTATGGTATCAGAGCCAAAACTTGTTATCACTAGATCTAGATACTGGAAGATGAAATTTATTGATGGTAAAAGAGGTCAGGTCTGAGGAAGGGTGTCCCAGCCTCTATGCCATTGAGTGACAGTGGTCTTAGCGCCATTAGTGATAGTAGTGGAGTGGATCTGATGTGAGGGAAAATCATCAGAGAACACATACAGGCCATCCTTAACAGTTCCTTGAATAAGAGGAGTCCCAGTTGTTCGATCCTTCACAACAAAGGCATCATGAGAGAATTCAAAAATAGTGTCATGATCCTGACAAAATTGTCTAACAGAAACCAGATGTTTAGTGAGAGCAGGTGTGTGTAAGAGGTTAGTGAGAGTGTAATCACCAGTAGAAGTAGTGAGTGACCCCATACCAGTATGAGCAATGGGTAGGTTGGTTCCATCCCCCAGACTAACAGTTTCTGTTCCATTATAGTCGGTAGCTCCTAGATTCAATCGACTGAAATCACTAGTGAAGTGATTTGTGGCACCTGTATCCGGGATCCAAGAGTTTGTAGGAGAGGGAGAGGGGTGGGTAGTGATATTGGCCTGAAAAGATCTTGGGGGAGGAGGCTGATATGACTGATTGAAGCGATGGTAGCAGTTTTTGGCAACATGACCACGTTTGTCACAGATTTGACATTGTGGTCTGGTATCAATATTACCAGCAAAATTTGTAGGTGGTGAGGTGTAGATCGAAGTGTTTGGGTTATTATTTGTGGAGTTGTGAGATTTGTAGCCAGAGTAGGAACCTCTTCCCCGATTCTTGTAATTTCCCTTTCCTCGATCTCCTGAAGATCGATTGCCTTCAGATCTGGTGTTTGTGACATTGACACTAACATTTTGGGTGATCTAAGACTGCTGGTCATTGATTCTAACCTCCTGATGCAGGAGGTAACCGAGAAGTTGATGAGCAGAAAGAGCTTGGGGCTGTGTTAATATGTAGGAGACCATAGAATCGAACTCAGTAGGAAGACCTTTGAGCAGAAAGGTCTGCAGCTCCCGATCTGAAACAGTAAGTCCAGCAGAAGCTAGAGATGAGATAAGAGATTGAGACCGATTGAAATATTCTGTTATTGTCTCGTTCCCTTTCTTTTTAATACTTGCTAGAGCAGCATAGTACTGGCCGATGTGTGCTACCGATTGAGCAGCATAGATGCTCTCAAGAGCATCCCACATTTCAGCAGATGTGGTAGATCGGGAGGTTTGAACAATGATTGGTTCAGTTAGGGATGATAGGATGATGCTCATAACGAGCTGATCCTGATTGTGCCATTTTGTGTATTCCTTGTTGATCTGACCATCGATCTGTTGTGCAGGACAGGGATGCGATCTATCAATGTATTTGAATAGATCGTTCCCTCGAAGAAATGGCTGGATGATGCTTTTCCATGTTGGGTAATTATCGGCCCTGAGTTTAATTATGTGAGAGGCGACGGCAAGGATAGAATAGGTCGGTGGATTGGTAGTAACGACAACGGAGGCATTAGTGGGAGATGGACCAGATCCCTCGTTGGAGACGACGCCTGGATCATCCTGAGTGGTCATCGGGAAAAGAGGGAGGGAGTAATCCCTAAACGGGCTCTGATGGGATTACTAGTATGAAATTTGAAAGTGGAATGAAGTTGTGTATGAAATTTGAATAGATTAATCTCTTTCATTTTAGGCACCATTTATGATGGGATTACTAGTATTTTTTTATTCCAATGATGATCCAAGAGAGCCACACCCACAATAGTATTTTTGAGAGCATTTGTTGACTTATTTATGTGTTGTTCATTTATTTCCCTTATTTTGTTATGGAAACATGGTATATAATATGTCTGCTCTATTCGATCATGAGTAACAGAGAAGATACGAGTTGACACAATGAATATAGCTTCGGATGTATATTAACCTCAATCGTAATCCTTCTAGCTTCAACCACATTCAGGATTTTGGTATCTATTATCTTATAATGCCGGCAACTCCAATGTTTCATTTACAAATTGATTGGTTAAGAAGTTTATGCTTTTAGTGTTCTGTAACTCTATTAGATTGATCTAGCTTATTATTTGGTTTAAAATTCAGTCTTTTGGTTTATCATTGATTAATCATCACTCTACTGTAGTTTGTTTTATTTCTTTCGGTTTACCGTATCTAATGTTCTCTCTAGGCATATGTTGCCTTTGTAGACGACTTCACTTGGGGGAGATTAACATTTGGTTTACACATCATTTTTAGTGACAAATGCCTGGTGCATATGTATATTAATTAATAAGTCATACTCTCCATAATTTTGTGGCATTGTTTTTTTAGAAAGTTTCTTTTCATTATTGTGGTTCAGCTGCAATGTTGAAGTTATGGTTTCCTGATCTTAAGTATCTTTGTACTGCTTGTTCAATAATTTTTTTGGTTAGCTCGTCTTGGAATGAATCACGGTATCTGTTTTGAAGCAAAAAGAGAGAGAGAGAGAGCTGCAGTAGTATAAAAAAATAGGACACCCCATTGTTTTCATAATCTTAACACGTACACAATAGAGTATACCTTTGTTTTTTATTCACAAGTCTGTATGAAATAACTAGAACACTCCAACATAGAATTTAAACGAATATAGGATATAAAAAGAGGAATAGAAATACAACCATTTATGCAGTGGGTTTTGATTTATTGGTTGTGTTAGTTTATTGGTACAATCATACAACCATTATGTAGTTGATTTATTAATGATATTGTGGTTGTGTTCTTCAAGTGTTATTTCAATTGTGAAAAATCAATTCGATTTATTATATATTGTTGAGTGTTGTTGGAAATAAGATTAGTAATTGTTTATTGTTATCGTGTTGATGTTATTTGTCACAGAATGACTCGACTTGGTCGTTCTTGAGAATGATAAGAGATTTGGACTATATACGTTTCACCATTGTTTTACTTTGTGTACTTATGGTATATTTGATGTGGACAATTCGTAAAAAAACTCTACATGATTCTCAACATCTAAAATTAGATAAACAAACAAAACAAAAACTGAGAATGTATAATTTGAACAGGATGAATGGTGAGAGTGACACTCTATGTAGGAGCTTTCTTCGGATGAATCGTCACACATTTAGTGTGCTTCTTGAGATGATAGAAGACGTGGTGGGTTGATTTGCACAAACAATGCAAGCTTGGAGGAGCGGGTTACGAGATTTTTGTATACGAGCTCACCACAAAAAAATTGGATGATAATTGCTTATTTTTATAGAAGCGGTCACACCGTAAGTCACTACTAGGGAAATGATCTATAACAACGTTTTTTTTATACATTTCACAACGTATTTATGCGTTGCCAAGGCCTATACCAACGCAAATGAAAGTGTTGTGTTAGATCGCGTTGGGAAGTTATGTTGCAACACATATTCTAAGCGTTGGTACAGATATAAAATATGCGTTGCCATTGCTTGCAACACTTTTGCCAATACATCTTAAGTGTTGTCACTTGAACATCTTCCTTTCCCCTTTAACAACGCTCTCGGAACGCTTGGATAACACTCTCACAACGCTTAGACAACACTCTCGCAACACTTAGACAACACTCTCACAACGCTCTGGCAACACTCTCACAACGCTCTGGCAACACTCTCACAACGCTCTCGTAGCGCTCTCGCAATACTCTCACATCACTCTCGCAACACTCTAGTAACGCTCTCGCAGCGCTCTTGCAACGCTCTTACAACGCTCTCACAACACTCTCACAACACTCTCCCATCACTCAGTTAGCACTCATTATCACTACACTTTCCCAACACTCTTCCTACACTCACTCAACACTCTCTCACTATTCTCCCAACACTCATTCTCTAATTTACACATTAATATGAATA
Organism: Limonium bicolor; assembly: GCA_023374045.1. Classification (NCBI taxonomy): domain Eukaryota; kingdom Viridiplantae; phylum Streptophyta; class Magnoliopsida; order Caryophyllales; family Plumbaginaceae; genus Limonium; species Limonium bicolor. Next base: position 98,906,171 of record CM041777.1, on the reverse strand, counting down.
GCAAGTGAAAATATAACTAATTTGATTACAAAATCAAGAAATATAATTGCATTTCATTGATATTCAACTGAATCCAAACATAAAACACAATTCATAATGAGAGTAGTATTTAAAGTACGAACGATTTTACATTACAAATTTGTAAAATCTAAATTGGATAAATCAAAAACCCCTTCAAGAGATCACAATATGGCTAGACCCTTCCTGCAATAGAAAGAAAACAATAAAAACAAAGGTTTTAATTTCAACAACTTAATAAAACAAAGAAAGATACAAGCCATACCAAAAATATATTACTCCAGCCTAATATCTAAAAGAGTAATGAATAGAAGGGAAAGAAACCTGATTCACCAACAAGAATTCAGGACACAAATATATGCAATTCACAACTTATACAGAAATTTACAATAGAAAGAATAAGGAAATATTAAAGCGACTGAAAGAGATTCTATGTTTGTATATACAAGCGACCAGTATTAGCAGACAAATTTCCAAGACCCTGTTTTGATCTTCAATCATCTTCATTCAAAATAACCACATTCAGTCAGAGTATTCTTCACATATGAAATACCCCGAACTTAAAAATGGTGATTAAATTATTTTTATATCGTATTTAAGGGCCTAACAGTGCCTAAGTAATTTTGGTAAGGAAAATAAATCCAAAAGAAATGAGAAAACGCTTAGAAAGCGGAAAACGCTAAAATAAGCGTTAAATAACCATAGGAGGTACGAGACCTCGGTTAGAGTATTATAAGGATTCCTAAGGCTTATTAATGCCTAATTAGTATATGGGAATGATTCCCGAAGAAAACGGAACCAAATAATGTATTAAAACGCTATATAGCTTTAGCGCGCGTTTTTCGAGGAAACGCGAAAATGTAATTTTAAGTGGTCAAACGAACCCGTAAAAATTAAATCATTAAATAACTATTATTAAGCATTAACGGAAGCTTAATGACCAATAAAATTAAAGAAACGAGAAAATTCCGGAAAATGGGCTCCGGTAAGTGAATAGTACAAAAACGAGAACTTGTGGGGTGTTAATGTAATAAAACCAAAATGACATCCCTCACTTGCAATTAAAAATCAGAAAACCCATGTGAGAAAGGGTGGGTCACGATTCCCTCCTTCTCTTTATTTGTTACTACTCACTAGAAGACAAATAATAAGTAAAAAAGTAACATAAAGCAAAAAGCAAATATACACCTCACTCCTCCCTCTCTCTCTTCTACTTTTCTGATTTTTCCCATTCCCTTCCTTCTCTTTCCACGGTGAACTCCCCTCCTCTCTTCTACATGGGCGATTTTGAAGCTCTCAAATAAGCTTCCATGGCTTCTCCTCTTCTCTTGCATGCTCAAGCCATATTAAAGCTCCAAATGAGAAAATAAGTACATATTCTTCTTCCTCTCACCAAGATCTACCTTCTCTCTTTTCAAAATCCAAAAATGATGAACTTCATCTCCATGGGTTTTGCCCATTCAAGAGAAAATGGTACCAAATCGAAGCTTGGAGTCTCCTCTCTCCATTAAGGTAAAAATGTCCATGAAAAACTCATGTTTCCTCCAATTTTTAGTGTGGCCGATTTTAGCCTCTAATGGAGCTCTATTTTTTCTCTCTCTTTTGAGCATTATTCCAACCTTCCAATGGTGGTGGGATCACCTTCTTGACCCAAGGGTTAAAACCCCTCTTTAAAAACTTCAAAGGTAAACCCTAACTTATGGTAATTTAAGTCTTTCATTGAAATAATGTTATTCCAAAGGCTTAGAAATGTAATTATACCCTTTTTGTGTAATTTGGGTGTTGGAATGGAGTTTGACAACTCCATTTCCCATTTGGTCGATTTTGAGCAAGAGGGAGAGAAGAAGGAGATTGGAAAAGAAAAGAAGAATTTGTGAGCTTAAGGTAAGAACACTTCTTAATGCTAAATTTTAATGCATTAGGATAATGGGAATGGGTAAACCAATTTAAAGAAACCAAAATAATGTAGTAGAATTGTAAGTGTGAAAGTTTGGGTATTGAGAACAAGTATGTGGATTGTAGGCCTTAGAGCCAAGGAATTGTGTATGTGCATTGATATTGTGTTTTGAGGAATTAATGATGTATTAAGATTGCTTTGTATGTGTGCTGGTAGAACCCTTATGGTTTGGCTAGAATAGGAATGGATTTGATGAAAAGAGATGTGTGGAGAAGTAAGAGAAGTAGGTAGACTATGGCGAAATTTTGGTAAGAATGGTGCATTAAAGAGTGTCTTGGTGAATGGGAGAACCAAGGTATGTATTGGGTTTAGTAGAGATGTTTAGTAGCTATGGAATGGTAATAGTAGTATGAGAAATAAGAAGATGAAAATCTGTAGCATAAGGGTAACAAAAACTGTTACATGTGTTGAAGAAGAAGTAAGGAAATTGTGTAAGTTGTTTGATGGATTTAGTAATGGATTTGGTGAGTGAATTAAGGTGAATTAGAGGATTTAATTAGTGTTTAAACATGTAGGAAACATGTGGAAATGATTAGGAAAAGATTGGGTGAGAATGGAGGTGAATTTAGAATTCAAAGTAGATAATTAAAAGGGGTTCTGCAGCCGACCCACCCAGGCGACCTACCCTAGCCTGGGTCGGTCGGACTAAATTCTGTAGCCCGGGTGTTCTCTGCAGCCGACCCACCCAGGCGACCTACCCAGAGTGGGTCGGTCGGCCTTTATAAAAAAATTAAAAATCAAATTAAAATATATATATATACATACATGCATATATAATAATTAATATATATAGAATAATATATATATATATATATATATATATATATATATATATATATATATATATATTATACTTATACCCATACATACATATATATACATACACGTATATATATATGTATATACATACACACATATATATATGAGTATAAGTAAGGCATTAGTGCTAGAATAATGAAGGAAAGAAAGTTAAGCACACAAGAGAAAAACTAAGAATAACGGGACAATGGGGTAAGTACGGGAGTAGTAATTATTTGTGTATCGTATGAACATAGTATTAATAACAATGTTGGAAACATTATCAGTGGAACAAGTGTGAACCGAGGAACAAGGGAACACACGGTAAAGCTAACCCCGGTGAAAGGTATGATTTCCTCATGCCCCGTATGCTAACCGAGTTACGTTGATTTGTGTGCTGTATGCCGGCTAATCAAGATTAAAGCATGAAAACGGTTTACTGCCTTTCATTGTATGTCTTGTTGTATGTTGCATGAGCTAACCTTTCTTGAATTGATTGTGTGGCTTTACTTGGTGCGTAGATCGACTCATAGATGAGTCTTGTTTTGTAGTGACTCGTAGTAAGGGTCTTGCTGTGAATTAATGGAACAATAGCAACGCACTAAGCTATCGAAGCGATAAACGATAACGCAACCCAATGAACTCACTAGAATGTGAGAGAGTGTACGGGAGTAACAACCTCCCGATAACGGTAGGAGAATTGAAACGAATAACCCACAAACAATAAGTAGTGGAAGTATATAAGTAACCCATATCAAAGGAATTATTCTTGGTGCAAACATGAACCATAAGAGTGGTAAAGAATGACGAGGGATCTCCAAACCCCTTAGTAGTTAGTCGACCCACTATGAGAGGACCCGACTAAAGTAAGTAATGACCCGAACATGAGAGTGCCCGATATGTTGGGAAACCCTTAAACCTGAGGATACTAGACGGTAGTAATTCCCTAAGCCAGTGGAGATTATCGGGAGAGATACTTCTAGGCTAATCCGTGAGATTGTATTATACTCTGAGAGAAGAGTGTTGGGAATATGAGTAGTCCGGTAGAACGGACATTGAGTATTTGAGGAGTTAAGCGTATAGCCCTCGTATTGTAGGTCCGGTGGCAAGTCTTTTGTATGACTCCGCCCGGTGGCCAAAGTAATGAGTATTGAGTATTGCGTACGTATGAGTAAAGTAATGAGTATTGAGTAAGAAGCGAGTATGAGTATGTAGTGAGTATTGAGTATTGAGTATGTATGAGTAAGTATTGAGTACTGAGCATGTATGAGTAAGTAAGGAGTAGTGAGTAATGAGTGTACAGAAGCGTAGTAACGAGTACAGAGTAAGGAACGTGTACGAGTAAAGTATCGAGCATGGAGTGTCGAGTTTGTAAGGGTAAGGAGTAGGTATGAGTAGAGTAGAAGGTATCAAATATAGTACGAAGAGTAATGAATGAATAACAAATACAAATGGTTGACTATCGAACTGTCTTCCTTAGTAAGAATCGAACTTGTATGTGTATGTAGGTAATGATGGTTGTATTGTTGTAGCATGAGTATGTATGTATGCATGTAAATGAACTCCATGTATATCCGACCCAAAGTAGTCGGCGTACCGCGGTTAGCACGCGGTATATGCGGATTTCATATGCAGCGTAAGCTGACCCCCTAGGGGGACCTTTTTTTTAGTGTGCAGGTACCGAAGCTGTTCACCGTTCGAGAGAGTAGGACGGGGACTGCTACATAGCATGGGTAGCTGAGTAAAGGGAATTGTATGTGTTCACGTAGTAAGAATTTGGATGTTTAGACTGTATCGGTAATTTTGAGGATTGTAGTATACTCGGTATAGTAATGTATTGGAGTTGAATTGGATTATGGGATGAGATGATGGGAAGTATTGTATTGTGTAGAGTACTCGGTATGTTCATATTCATCAGACCGATAGTATGTAGGATTGTAACTCGCCTTGTTAGTCACGTGGGTGACTAACGGCATTGTACACCCGCCGTTGAGTATGTAATGTCCGCTGCGAAGGTAAGTATTGTACAGTAATGACGGTATTAGCGGTAGGGGTGTTACAACATACTAACACCAAGCCACTACCAACTAGACCTAGGAATCTTATTTAGAGCATGGTGTTAATCCCATCCTACAACTCCCTAAACAATGTTCATGCATGATCTAATATAGCTCTCTAATTTTCAAGTCTGTTAAATCATCACCATAGAGGAGGAAGACTGTGTAAACCATTGAGAAAATAGACTATACCAAGCCATTACATTAAGATGGTTCATGTCTTAGGAGGCTGGCGTTGGTTCCTTGAGCCGGAATATCCTACACAAACATAAAAGACATAATTTCTAAGCATATAAAATCAACTACTAAAATCAAGCTACAACCACAGATTAACCAAAAAACTTTGCAAGACACTCTCAAATAACCACTTATCAACAATGTGATAAGATGATACACGGGAGGAGTGATTAAGTGGCGGAAAGATCACATTTTGAACACCTTGAGCTTCTTGTGCATCTGAACTTCTTGAAATATTTTCTGAATCAGATTCCTTACTTTCTCCATTAAATGGGCTGCAAATTCTAGCATAGTCTTGGTTGTCTCATTGCTGTCTAATCAAGGTATTGGTCACTCATCAAAATCAGCAACACAGAATAACTCAATCCATATTGCTTTACTGTTGATGCAAGATGGCTAAGAGATAATTAACTAACCAATTAATGCCTGAAAAAGTATCATGTCTCGTCAAATGTTCACTTATCCTCATGGTTCTTATAGAACACAACAAGACAAGAGAGACATAAATCTGAAGCTGATGGAAAACCTTGCAATCATAATAGTTTGACCATTAGATTTTTAGTCATAAAAGTTCAATCAATAAATAATTTTATAAGCTAATTAGATACTAAACCTAAGTTGTTATAGTATAGAAGACTTGAAGAATGCTCATAATAGTAATAAAGTGTCTTCATGGATTTTTATTAGTATATCTTGTCATTTGGATGGCAGAATTGATCCACTAAAAAGCATCAAGTTTTTTATTGAAGAAGTGAGAGCTTTCATAGACTTCACTGTCATGGCCACCAACAAATTACAGCAGGATGAATGAAAGTAACTGAGACTTATCTGGTCCATGAGTGGTAGAATAACTTATCATTCACGGTAATCATGAAATTGAGCCATACAGTTTCAATATCCAACGTTGTTGTAATTAGAGCTCCACATAACACTTGATAAAAAAAAGTTTTAACATAAAACTTGATAGAGAAATAAATCTGCTCAAAATGTGATAGACAAATATCCCAAACATAAACAAAAGTTTGTGGACTATCATGCTTGAGTTGGCTGTTTTATATTGCTAAAGATAGACTACAAAAGCATGGTCAACTAATAATCAATTGCTTGAGATGCTGAGTGAAGGCATCAGACAAAAAAACAGCTTAATGCATTAGATATTTCACAACTACAACAGCTGAAAGACAAACAACTAATACCTACCTGTTCATGAAAAACTCTAGCGAATGACTTGATCCCTGCAGCACGAGGCTTCTTTAAGCTTCTCCTTGTTGAATTTTTTTATTTTACTAATTCTTTATATATACAGCTGGTGATAAAGATTCATAGCTCAGAAATGTAGAAGTAAAAATAGAAGTGATAAAAATAATATAATGCTTAACATAAACACAAACATAGTGCTGCACTTGTCTTTCTCATCAAATTTCTTACCTCGCCAAAAAAGAGCATGTTTGTCAACAACATCAAGGGATAATAAACCTTACAATCAAACCTTTAACAAGGTAACTATTATAATCATACAAAAATCATCAGTCAAACAAAAGGCAATAGAAAATATAAACTAGTAACAATGAAGTTGCAGAGTGAGCTGAATCAGTACTACTTTCTTTTAAATGTATAATTATTGGTGTAAACATGTACAAGTCATACAAAGTTGGCGACATGGTTCTAGTGGACCAGCCTTAAGCTACGGTGGAGATGCTCGATGGACTCAAGGGAAGCTTACAGGTGGTGAAATTAAGATTGTTGTTGCTCTTCGGTAAATGAAAAGATAAGATAAGAGAAGGAGAGGAGAGGAAGGTGTATGTGTGCTTCTTAATTGTACCAGTCATATTTTAATTCATTATTTTAATTCATTATGTCATCAAGGAATGATCGGGATAAGAAATGAAGCTACCTGTTATTTAGAACCGAGACATAATTGTATAGCAAAGAAATATAGAAATGACAACATAATTTCAGAGTTGATATATATACAAGCCGAACTCTGTTCTAGAGCTAAATGCAGTTTAAGAGCTAAGCCAAAATACTATACAACTGTTGCGATAAGAAGAGAAGTAACACAATCTAAAATCATAACTTAAAATTCAGAATCCTAACAATGTATGTGAACATCAAGAGACAAGTGACTCGAATCCCTAAATCAAAATCACCGAACTCCAAATAACTAACAAATGTTAAACAAAATATGTATATAAAGAAATTGATTGAAGGAGATGAAAGAGTAGTTTACCTGGTGGTGTGAAGAACTACTGCCAAATTTGGTTATTGTAGTCCTCGTCGTTTGATGGCACCGTCCTCGTCGAGCTCAACCCTTGACAATGTTACTCGCAAGATTTGAAAACAGAAGGAGGAGATTGGAAGGGCAACTTGTAGATCAGAAACAAGCTAGGGGATGAAGGTTTGGAATAGAGATCCATCGGAAAATCGACCTGTAAAAGATGGAAGGTGAGCTGGAATGGGGATGGGAGTTTAGTTTTATTTGAAACAGTACTAACTTGTTTTTCATTTCTCCAGCAAAATTTCTTTTTAATTTTTTTATCTTTTAGAATTAAAGTTATTCAAAAAACACTGATAGCCCCAGTAAAAATAGTCTGTGACGATAGGGTAAATTGTACTCTTTTTTCTAGTGAAAGTCGTTTAGTTAGTAAATTTTATTAACTCACAACACTATCAGATTAATGATGCGAAAAGCTTATTTAAGTTTTCATTTTGTTTTTAAAAAAGTGTTAATGATCAGATGTGTTGCATGAAAACTGTTGGGGTAGACTAATCCTGTAGTAGTGAGTAGACATTTCATGCTTGTCTAATGGCAATATTGAAGTTACATGTGTTACTGCTCAAGAAACCTATGCCCATACTTGAGGATTGTGATGATGATAGGTGGAAGTATTTCAAGGTATAGTGAACAAAATCTTGAATATGAACACATTGTAGGTATTACATGAATTTTGAATATTGTTCCTTTCCACGTTGTATAAATGCTTGGGTGCACTTGATGGTACAATGATTAATGTAAACATACCGTCTAATGAATGGTATAAATATTGAACATGAAAAGGCAGCTTGACAATGAATGTATTAGGAGTGTGTTTGCCTTAGATGAAATTTATATATGTGCTACCTGATTATGAGGGATCAGCACATGACGGTCGTGTTTTGCGAGATGCCATATCTAGACCAAATGGATTGAAAGTGTCAATAGGTAATGGATTGAAGCTAGGAGATATTCTTTGTTAGTCTTTCATTATGTTAGTGAGAGTTTAACAATATATATAGGTTTCTCTATTTGTAAGGTTGTTATTATCTATGTGATGAAGGATACACTAATGGAGAGGGATTCCTTTCACCTTACAGAGGACATCTATATCACCTTAGAGAGTGGAACAATGGTCCCCGTCGACTCAAACTGTCGAGGAATACTTCAACTGAAAGCATGCACAAGCAAAAAATGTGATTGAACGATGTTTCGGGTTATTAAAGGGACGGTGGACAATTCTTAGTAGTCCTTCTTGGTTTGATTTGCAAACACATGGTCGTGTCATCCTTGCATGTTCCTTACTCCATAACTTGATAAAAAGATACATGTCACTTGGATTGCTTGACGATGAAGAGTATTTTAGAGGCACCCATTTAGAGGTGGTTATTGAAGAAACCGCCTCTATAAGTTGTTTTATGCTTCCAAATGTATCTACGGAGGCGGTTCCTTAAAAAACCCGTCTCTAAAGTAGTCATTTTTTTAAAATGTGAGTCTTTAGAGGTGATTTTTCATGGATATATGGGTATGAGAAACTGCCTCTAAAAGAGTCTCTATTTATATATATAGAGTGAGGTGGTTCTTATAGAAATCGCCTCTATAGATTCATCTTTGCATCACAGAGTCTATGAAGACGGTTTTTTTTTGTTAAAGTACCGCCTCCAAATGTATTAACTTCTGTACTTTAACTCATCATTCTTCTTATTCCACTGCTACAAATTATATACAAGAATGCTCTTTTAACTCCACCAAGTGTAGTCAAAATTTAAAGGAAAAATTAATGGAGTACCACTAAATGTTTGTTATTTCACAATTATCACAGCGTTTTAAAAAGTTTTTCCAATACGACAAAAGTAATTATTCATTTAAGAAAACTAATTGCTAATCCTAAACTTTTTAAGTATAAAATACCCCTAATTGTTATAAACATAGTTCACATATTGATTTTTTTAGTTCATGAAATACCACAATAATTAATAAAATTAGAATAAAAAAGTAAACATAATGAAATTGTAGTTTATTTATATATTTTAAATTGTGAAAAATGAAACAATTATAATATATATATATATATATATATATATATATTATAATTATGAAAACTTCAAAAGTGTTAAATTTTTTGAAAAGTAATATATGTTATACACAACATACAAATTTGATCAATTGTAGTAAAGAAAACGAAAATTCAAATTTAATGTACTTATATATTTTTAATCATATTTGTGGCTTCTATAATATAATATATATATATTTTTTAATATATTAATGTATTTATAATTAAATATATTTATTTTGTACTATTTTAACCAATATATTAATAGGGGTGAACATTCAGTTTGGATAATTTGGATTTATCCGAAAACCGAATTAACCGAATTTATTTTTTGGATTTTTAACCAAATTTTCTAATCGAATTAAAATTTTAGTTAACTGAATTATCTAAACAATAATTTGGTTTGGATTTCGGTTTTGATCTAATATCCAAAAAAATTTAAACTATTATACTTTTTCTAATTCTTTTCTTATTACTCTTTAGTTTAGCCTTTAGCCCTTTGCCGAAAAAACAAACCCTAAACTATACCGCGCCTCTCTGCTCTCTCGAGGTTGTGCCCTAATCTCTCTTCTTCGTTCTTCGTCAATCGTATTCATCGTCGCGACTCATATCTTCAATTCTTCATCGTCACCGGCAGACACACCACCGCCACCCACACGCCACTGGCACGCCGTCGGCTGCGCCTCTCATTCTCTTCAAGGTACCGGCTGTGCTCTCCCCTTCCTCTTACCCATGTGTATGCAGTATGCTGTTTCGAACAGCCTGTTCGATTTTGGGGAATGTCAGTCTATGTTGTTAATTTGTGATAAAAATCCAACGACATCTCCCTCATTACAATTCGATTCCAATGATAAAAAAAGAAAAAAGAAAAATAGTTCATTCATGTTACTTGTCAAACCAGTCAACTTTGAAACTTTGTTTAACAACTTTCAATTCATTCAAACGGAAGAAAGATCTTCCTCCACAAACAAAATTATATCAAGAAAAATTAGGTGGAACGATACAAGTGTTTGATGTGTTATCCTTCTATATAGCGTCAAACACCAGCGATTGGTTAATTAGAGTCCTTGTAAATGTAAACCATACAAGTGTTTTCCCTTACCTGGTTTTTTTCCCTCCGACATTGTACTAGCGCTAGAAGGGTAGTGGCTAAAAAGATAAGAACTGCTTGGTTAACGGGGGATAGCGCAAGCAAATGTACAACCATTTGACTTTCTAGTAATTACAATAGCTGACGCATGAGACCTTTACAATGAATTTAAGATAAGCATGAAAGGGGAGGGTTCTAGTAAAGACGATGATCATTTTTGGCCAACAAAAGCCCCGTTTGTTAACTAGATTAATTTCCTTGTGGAGATGAATCAGAGATGAACCTCCTCTTTTTTTCCATCTCTGGTTGGAGATTAATGTGGGGGGTTAATATGTATTCCCTAGGTATACACAAACACTCAATATGTGTGTGGTTTGACCCAAGTGTTTTTAATAACATAATTAATGCAATCGTTAGAAGGATTACACAAGTTTGAAAATGATGCTTTGTCACTTGATTGATCGAAGTTGTTATTTAATGGTACTTCAGTTCAGTTTGCTCTATTATGCGGGTAGTGTTTTGCTTCATTGTTAGGCTTATTGAAATGGTGCTTCAGTTCATTGGTAGTGTTTGCTTCAGTTTATGCGGGTAGTGTTTGCTTCAGTTTATGCGGGTAGTGTTTGCTTCATTGATAGGCTTATTGAAATGGTTCTTCAGTTCAGTTTGCTTCAGTTCAATGGTAGTGTTTGCTTTAGTTCACTTGATTGATCAAAGATGTTATTTAATGGCGCGTCAGTTCATTGGTAGTAGGTGTGAGCATTCAGTTTGGATATTTTGGATTTATCCAAAAACTGAATTAACCGATTTTATTTTTTGGATTTTTAACTGAATTTTCAAACCGAATTGAAAATTTTGGTTAACCGAATTATCCTAATTATAGTTTGGATTTGGTTTTGACTTTGTCTAATTCGGTTAACCGAATTATCCAACTTTTTTTACAAAAGAATATCTTATTTTCTAATTCTAGTCTCTAGTGACAAATGGTCAAACATAAACCCTAAATTTTGGTAAGTTGAAATCCAAACTAGCTAAAATTTGAATTCCAGTTTGGATTTTGGATTTCACTTTTAAATTTTTTTGGATTTCGGATAATTTGGATAATAGTTAATTTGGTTTTGGTCTTAATTTGGATAATTAAATTTTTAACCGAAATAACTGAAATCTGATTTATTTTTTACAATTTGGATTTCGGTTAACCGAATTATCCAAATGATCACCCCTATATATTAATATAATAAATTTTTTTACACTTTTACTTTTTTTATTATATTTTATTAATTTTTGTGATATTTTATGAATTAAATATATATATTAATATTATAAAAAATTAGATTATCATTATCCTTACTATTTTTGTCTATTTGTAATCAAAATTTGCAATTTATATATAAAAAGTCATAATATTTTTATTTTAAAGTTTTATGATTATATATTTTTTTATACAATTTAACCCATTACTGAATTAACGTTCTCTTCTCTGCCTCTCTTCACTCTTCATAGATGTGATCATTGGCGGGGGGCCGGGTTCGGGCCGGGCCAGAGGAAATTTTTAGGCCCGTCGGGCCTATTTTCAAAAACCAAGCCCTGGTTTTTTACATGCTCGGGCCGGGCCGGGCTAGGCCCGGTTTTTTTAAGACTTTGCCGAAGCCCGGCCCGCCCGGCCCGGTTTTTTAATTTTTTAATATAAATTAATAATAAAAAATTCAAATTAATATATTTTAATATAGATTTATATATTTATATATAACTTATTTAAAATTAATATATATATATAACTTATTTAAAATTTTATATTATATATAATTTTATATATTATATAAAAATTAAATATGTATATTACATTTTAAACATATAATAATAAATAATAAAAATCGGGCCGGGCCGGGCTTGCCCACGGGCTCAAAAAATGTGCCGCGGCCCGGCCCGATTTTTCATTCGGGCCTAATTTTATGTCCAGGCCCGCCCGGAAGCCCTATCGGATTCGGGCTCATCGGGCTTTTTTACGGGCCGGGTCGGACCGGGCTGCCGGGCCGGACACATTATGATCAGCTCTATCTTCATCGTTCTTGCCCTCTCGCGCCTCTACACAAACCCTATACCGATTCACCAAACTGTCATTCTCTTCTTGCGTCTCTCTTCATTGTTCTCCTATCTCCTCTTCAAATACTCTGTGTTTATTTTCCCTTTTACACAAAACGACGTTTCAGGGCTTGGGTTTGGTCGGCTGTGGTTCGTGGCGTGAAGCTTGGTGGTGATTGGGTAGTGGTGGCCTGAGGCGTGTTCGGAGGGCAGATTCATTAGAGAAGTGGGATAAAGTAAGTGCTGACTTCCTTACTTCTAAAACCCCTGTACATGATTTACTTCAGTAAGTTCAGTTTACGAAGATGCCTGAACTGGAATTTAATTCTGGCTGTATTGATCAATACGCCATAGATCTCTGAACTGGTATTGAATCCAGGTTGTATTGATCTGGAATTGAATAATGGGTTTGGTCGGCTGTGGTTTGTGGCTGTATTAATCGTTTTCAGGCCTGGTTCTCATTGCTTTCATTGTCTCTCTACCTTAATGACTCATGTTTTACAGTTGTATTAATCGTTTTCGTGGCTGTATTAAATCACTTTTACAGTATTGAAATCTAAATCCCTAATTTTGGATGCGGATGGTTGCTGTTTCTGTTTCTGTATGAGAGTTTTTTTTTTGAACCAAAGTAAAGAGTCCTTTTCTACGAACAGAGCAGCACAAAACAAAATGAATCATACAGTCTTCTTTACTATGTTTAAAAGTAAAACCTAGAAATCAAATAAAAACTAAACACTTTGGACATCGTTAACGTAGTAATATATAGCTGCGCAATCCGCCATCCACAACCTATCAATGGTTCTGAGAGTAGTCAAAGCTGAGAGGTCGTTGACAGAGTGGAGGCTGGAAAACAGTGTGCCAGAATGGTTCCTAGGACTGAGCATATATCATTGTGGGACTTGGCCACTGCATATACACCGTAGCATCCCTCCCAGCTTGATTGATTCCCATTGAGCAAAACTGACTCATACTCGGATCTGAGGGTCCATAATGGATAGAACTTTGAGCTACGGGCATTTGGCTCATAGGAGAGAAGGCAGCAGCATTGTAACGGCAAGAGGAGGTTGGAAGCTTGGAATGCTAAGTGGAGCCAAAAGCCTATGGCCATTTGGAAATCCCTTGACATACCTGTCATAGCTGCGATCATAATCAGGATCAAAGCGATCTTTTTCCCTGTCTCTGAAAATGGCTACACGAGAAGAAGAGCTACCAAAATCCCCGAGTCCAACAGCTTTCTCGGAGTCGTCTATTGAGATTTGAGGCCTACTGAATGTCCGTGCCTGAGCCTTATCATACTCTTCTTTTCCCTCTTCAACAGTTCTCACTGGGTTCTGCTTGACACCAAATTCACCTTCACCAGAAGAGTTTCGTTGAGCCCTTGGCCTTATTGCAATCTTAACACCTGAACACATTCAGGTTTATTGTTTTCTGGCTACTTTGCAGGAATGTTGGAAAGAAAAACAGAAGGGTATTTGCTCTCTAGTGTTTTCATCTCCTCAATTTTATTGGCTAAACCATCAATACTGTCCAGAACCATTGTTTGCAGGCCATAGTGCTGAGCAACTCTGTGAGCTGCAAGACGTAAGTAGGAAGTGGGGAAGTGTGGGAACTCAAACTGATGTTGCTCATTGTTCTGCAAGAACCTCAATACATCAAGCTCCATCCTTAAAATCCATCTTAAAGTATTTTTCTGCTTTGGTGTCAAGCTCTCCATGATATACAAATTGGCTAAGAGAATCCATTCATTCATTTCTTTGCCCTGTTTTCTGAATTTACATCTGGTAAAATTCGCTATGTTATGTGGCACATTAGATGACTCGTGTTCACAGGTTCTGCACTCTAATACGGAAATCACAAGTTTTACTGATTGTATCAATGTCCGCAGCTGTGTGATGGCCAACATGGTAGTTCTGGTGATGAAGCGTATGAGGATGAATACAGTGATGATGATTATGTTAGCATTCAAAAAAGTTAATTTTATTGATTATTAGTTGATTGTCTAGGGATAGAATCTGATGCTATTATGCCGACACCACTAACTAATCCTAATCTTTAGTTGCCACTCACCACTGTTATAGTACTACATGTTTGACAGGCTCGGATTGGGGGCAAGAAAAAGGGTGAAATTGTTCACTCACTACTCTTAGTGCTGCTGCTTATGCAGGGAGGGTCCCTAGCAAATTTCCCTGGATTGAATGAATATTTTATGACTTTCAGGTGTCATAGAGTTAAGCACACCTAGGGGCCGCCTAACATTATTCAATTGTTTATAATAGCAGCCGGATATGCCAATTGCTTGCTTGCTATGTGTGAAGTAGTTTCTCCTGTTGTAATAAAAGCATCCATCCAGCGAGCCATGAGGTTGGACAATGTCCAACACTCTTTCTAAAAAGAGAAAGTAGCATCACGTGCACAATACGTGCCTTCTAGAATCCTTCTAGGGATTGCTGTAGGGGGACTATAAATAGAATAAGGAAATGTGCAGTGGGGGTATGCCTTTGGGAATGAAACCGTAATGGCTTAAGTAAAGAGAGAAAGGAATATTTTCATCGAGGGTTTAAGGGGTTTATCCCAGCCCTTTTGTTCGTCTTTCTTGGTGTGCACCTTGTCTCAAACTTTTCTTGTACAATTTAGGGTGAATTTCACTTACGGTTAATGGTGTTGGGGTGAAGTGCAGCTCTAAGTTTTGTTACATTTTCTGACATTAGACATGTGGTACAAAGCATGGATTTGTTCATCATTTCCAGACCAACATGAGATTGTTTATAATATCTTTTGTGCTGTATACCTTTGTATCTTCTTGTTCTTTTCTTGGTATGTAGTGATATTCTTACGTGTTTCTCAAAAATATCAGCGCATACAGTGAAAATGTGTCCGCTTTATTACTAATAATGATTTATGGTTTGTTGATATGTTAATTCCTTCATTGTTTGATAAGTTTGCAGATCAATTTTCTAGGTAGCTACACTGTGTACTGAACTCATTGTTCATGGATCTCAAAACCAGAAGACTGTGGGTCATTCATGCATGATTTTATTGAAGATGTTTTGGCTTCTACATCTATGAACCTAATTGTTAGTTCTCTGTTGTCATAGATATGAATAGGAGTATGGTACTGTCTGTTTTTCCTGTCTTTTATTATGCATCGTCACCCAAGTTCTGAACCTGGCACAACAAAAGCAAATTTGATCCACTACGATCTACCCTTATGATGTTATCAAATAAGATCCTGAGTTAATTCTTGCAATTCAGTAGCCATCTAATTTTACCCAGCCTTTGCCACGGCAAATGCAGGGTTCTTAATTTCTGAAGCTGCTCCGGATGTCTTTGAATCTGTTGCTAATCTATTTTCATCAGTGGCTTATATCCTAGATCTTCATTGAGAGATGTATGTTCTGCGTGTAGTTTGTTGTTTTTTTGTTCTGTATACTTTCTCTTTTTACTTCTTACATGTGAATAGTTCTCTGATGCTTAAAGCCAAAACTGCAGAGTTCTCGTTGTTTTTCGAGTGTTTTTTGATATACTCAGTAATCTTTGAGACGATATATTTTACTTACGATATGGAAAATCTTATTGGCAATGTTGATTGGTTTGTTTTTCAGTTGGTGATTTATATTTTTAAGAACTATGCAGTTTTTCTAGGCTTGAAGTTTGTAGTATAGTTTTTTCTTGCTGTGTGACTCCGTTTCTTTATTGGTACCTTGTACTTGTAGTGCCCTAGGTTTTTCGTGTGGAATTGGTACCCTTATTGGTGAGGAGTCATCAAGGGACTTGGAATTATGTTGATATGATACATCTTTTTCAAGTCTTATCGTTTTTGCAATGACTGTAGATATACTATTATGACAAGTGAGCAAGATGGGGAAGCTCAACCAACCAGTAGTGATCCAACTCACGGGTGGGGAGGATCTGTAGAAGAACGCTACAAGAAGCTCAAGGAACATGTCGAGACATATCCATTCGTATGGGCATCATATATAGTTGTATATGGTGGATTTGGGCTTTGGTTCACTTATAGATGGAGAAAGCTGAGGAAGACAGAAGACAGAGTTCGTGCCCTTCAACAACGCTTGCGTAATCTGGTTGAAACTGAAGAATCAAGTAGCTCTGCCGCTGCTTCAGCAAAACAGCCAACATCTCCTCTAGATAATCAACCCAGAGAGCCAAAATCTTAGGTTTCATCCTCATCGATTGATTCGTGCTTTGATACTCATATGGTCCATGGATGGAAGTATTTGTATTTGATTCCATGCCATGAATTTTCCTGCCCATCGATAAAGCGCGTGGATATGTGGCTTTGTGATTGCTTCTACAATCCATGGTGAAAGTTGCCCACTTATCATTTTGACTAAGAATAGGTTCTTGTTTAGTATGTGCTACGGAACTGTAAATACGACGCCAAAAGGTTCCCTTTCGGCAAGCAAAGAAGCTCTCCTCTCAGGTCTACCATCTTTTAATTTCCAAGCTTTTGAAAAAGAAATGACATTTGGAAAAGAAAAAAAGGGATATACTTCTTAAATTTATATTTTACACTCAGTAAATTTATATGGGTTGAACAGTTTATATTCCTCACGATTTTATTACAAAAATGTGAATATAGGTTACATTATTATAAAAAAATGTGTATATTTATTTTATTTTTTCGAAATAAAATACGGTGCATAGATATGGTTTTATTTTGTTGAACTAAAGCATCTGAATAGTTGCCGTATGTATAAGCCATACATATCGATGCACAGCTAATAAACTTCTCACTGACACCAACTACCAGAACAAAATACATCAAAAATGCGGGAACAAAGCCACTTGATCTTTGTTTGTTAGAATGTCGAGAGGTTAAGCACTCAGGATTCTCGTTGAGGTTTAAATATGAGATCTCATTTTTATTTAGTACAAACCTTGAAAAAAATTCAAAACTTCCATATGTAAGTTGAACGTATGAGAAATAATCATGATTCATGCGGTCTATGCCTTTGCTTGTTGGAGATGGCGACGTTGAGTGGCAATAGGCCGGATTCAGGTAGGGTGGAGCATCACCCACACCCATCACCGGATATAAAAATTTCACTCGAATCAGACCTGTCATCTGTTAACCTTCACCCATCACTCGATTCACTCGTCACCCACGGGTGATTCAGGTGGATCAGATGATAAACCGATGATACTTAAAACAGATTTGATAATAAATTAAAATTTGATCTGGTTTTGAAGTTTAAGGAGCTTTATATTATATGCTAAGTATAGCATACTCCCTCCGTCCTGAATTGACCGTCCTGTTTGCTTTATGACACGTTTTTCCACTTCAATATTAAACATATAAGATAAAATAATTTTATAAAACTAAATTTTGTAACATATAGTTTTCATGTAAGGAATCCAAATCTTGCAAATTTTCAAAATTAATATATCTTATATGTTAAAAATTAAAGTCAAACGACATTTCCAAATAGTAAACAGGACGGTCAATTCGAGACGGAGGGAGTATAAAATATTTGATGCTCTAACTAGGCCAGTCAACATTAACACGTTAATTAAGCAATGTTAGAAGACCAAGCCTTGATTATTATAAAAAGTTCAACTAATTGAGTTTTATAATAAAGAACCCCACTTCTTGGTTCTAAAATTTTTATGTGGGAGTTAGCTGCTATCTAACACCCATATCTCATCATTTCTGAGTCCAAGAATTGTAGGCACTTGGGTTTATTTTTGACAAATCTACACAGATAACACGTGAAATATTTCATCTTTCACTAAGCTAGTCAACCATCTAGGTTGACCAAACCATGAAATATTAGTACTTGAAATGCTGGAGAAGAGTAATTTATAAGTGGGAAATCCATAACTATGAACTAATAGTTTAATGTGGGAGACAGTTGTTGATCAGCTTAAAACCCTCACCTCCCACGTCGTTTTTGGGTGCAGAAACTAAAGTGTATTCACTACATATATTCAAAATTTGAGTCCTCATATTAAACATGCAGACTCACTAAGTCAATCCTAGTTTAAAGGATTATACTTGGGTTACCAGGTGTAACTGTAGCCGTGCAGCAACATTCAATAGTACAAAACAGGCCTATTGCAGCGGTTGTTTTGGGTCTATCACAGCGGTTCTAGAACCGTTGTAATGAGGTGCGGTGCGATAGGGTCTCGCCCTACCTTGACGGTTATTGAACCGCTGCAGTAGGTTACCTATGGTAGCAGTTCCTAGCTAACAACCGCTGTCATAGGTGGGCTTCAGGACAAAAAACAAATCTATTGCAGTGGTTGTTAGCTAGGAACCGCTGTCATAGGTGGTCTTTAGACAAAAAAGCACACCTATTGCAGCGGTTGTTAGCTAGGAACCGTTGTCATAGGTATTTTTCGTTATTAAAAAAAATTAGCTGCTTCATCTTCTTTCTTGCGTAGCCGTTCGCCGGTTCACAATCGAGTTCTCTTCTCAGATGGCGCAAAACATGTTCCTTGCTCTCCAGATCAAGTTGTAAAATTACCGTGAGTATATAGTGGAAGAGGCGTGAAACATGTTCCTTGTTCACCAAACCTATTACAAAATTACCATGAGAAGAGAATATAGAGGCGCAACCTGGTTCCTTGTTCACCAACCAGAGTTGCAAAATTATAGTGAAAGAGGCGCAGATATTAGAAGAGAAGGAGGCACACAACATATATGTTATATGTTCTTGTTCACTAGTTTGGGTTGCAAAATTACTATTTGAGAATATATAATGGAGGCGCATAGCATCTTGTTCACCGGTTAGGGTTGCAAAATTACCAAAGTAAAGATAAGTTCGAGCATATTACCATGAGGGAAGAGAAGAATCAATGAGTGAAAAGAAGAAGAGAGCGTAGAGCATGCGTACCTTGTTTGCCATTGACTGTTGGTGAAGAGAAGAAGAGAGCACAGAGCATCGCCTGTAAAATTAATGTGAGTTATAAGAGGAGAAATTTCTATATTAAAACAAAAAGTCTATTGCAGCGGTTCCTAGTAACAACCGCCGCAATAAGCTTAAAAATAACCGGGAAAGTGAATTTTTTTAAAAGAATAACCGGAAAAAATGAGTCTACTGTAGCGGTTGTTATAGGAACCGCTGCGATATATTGCTACTTTTTTTTTGAAAAAATAGATCTACCTACCACAGTGATTCCTAGCTAACAACCGTTGCGGTAGGTGATCCGAATATTTTAAAACGTCCTATTTCAGCGGTTCCTCTTACAACCGTTGCAATAGGGGCGCCGCGGTAGGCCTGTTTTGTACTAGTGATTACTTGATATTGAGGCAAGTCTCCTATTGATGATGTTATAAGCATTGTAAACTAACCTCCATTTAACATATTCGATGTGGGAGTTTGGGAGATAGATACTTTAGTGCCTGAATCATTCGCTGGAATCCAAATCGATTTTCGGTTAGACTTGCAATTACTTTATAAGTCTACAAAGTTTGTATAATGCAGAACTTAGTAATGGGTTGGATATCAGGTTGGTGGGTTGGGTGATGGGTGGAAAAAGTGTCACCCGCATCTGACCCGACCCATCACCCGTTTCACACATGACCCGTTTGGCGAACTCATTTATTTCGGGTTTTTCACCCATTTACATGGATCGGGTTGGCGGATGAAACGGGTACCCGATGGGTATTGCCACCTTTGCCACTGACCCTTGAATTTGACCATCGGCGAAACTCAATGCCACTAGAATTTAAATCAATTGTCTACTTGTTTTAAAAAAATAAGGTCCATTCTTTCGCACAAATTTCAGCTGGGACGATCAGCTCAGTTTAGTTTTTGGGCGTATCATGGATCGGGTACCATCTACTCATGGAGTTCATTCAAAAAAGAATTATCAGTTAGTTAATCAGTTGGTTTCTATATTATCAGTTGGTTAATGAGTTAGTTTACGCATTATTAGTTGGTAGATCAGTTCAAAAATTTTAAAACAACTTATATTAGTTTTTGCACAATCATCTATTTTTGAAATCAATCATCAGTACATATCAACTCTTGTCAGCTATCAACTATCAACTTTCAAAACGCAAAACTATGGAGCCTAAATTGTCAACTCCAAAAGAAAAAACAATTGTTTACTAACCAACCCAAATACATGCACGTATTTTATACATGAGCTACACACGCTTCATTAAGGGGTTTAAGTGTACAATAATGTAGACCTATCGATCACATAACACACAAATACATTCATATATAGTTTTGTTTGTTTTTCTTTAACGCAAGGGGGCTCGTGTCGTGTGGCCACGACATGGGAATCACGATGTTACCAAACTGTACAAAATCAATACAAGCTGTATTTTTTATAGTAAAATGGAATCGAATATGCTTTAAATAATACATGCACGAATCGTTATGTCATTGTTGGATTTTTTATATTTTCCATCTATATATTAAATACGGTAGATGGTTTGAATTACGCGCGGCATTTGACAAAGAGTAAGAAAGACTCCCATTGACAAGATTATAAGCCTTAGCGCTTGGTGGGATGAATATCAACAGCTAAACGTGCAATCTAGGTGTGAATCATCTAGCATTGTGCGGTGACAATAACTTTGTCGACTACTTTTCAATTAGATAATTATCAACAAGTTTTATAGAGTTATATCTAAACGTAGTCGGATATTGTTAGATTAATGATATATATTATTGAAAAAGTTGCACATTAAGTATATACAAATTGTACTTTGGTCTAATATGAATATATGATATCACTTTTGTCATGAGTATATTTCTAAAATAAAAATTTTCACTTGGAAACCAAGTCAACGGTATTCATAGTAAACAACAAGCAAGCACACACATCAAACATCACGGGATAAAATCTAGACAACCAAACAAACAATACCCATGATCGGCGTCAGACCAAGACCCGACCAGCCTAACTGAACTAGCCCTTATGCCAGAAGCATGACTAAGGGCGGTCTTGAACCGCCCCACGGTGAGTTCCCACATCCTCACACCCCTTAGCCCAAAGGCATGGATGTGCGAACAGGGGCGGAGACAAGGGGGGGCTGGTGGGTGTGCGGCCCCCCCAACTCCCTCGGGTACATACGTTAAATTATTCTAGTTTTCTTGTTATATAGTTTATTTATGTTAATAAATGATTGCTCGCCCCATGATTTTGTAAAATATCACTAAATTTTATTTATTATCAATTTAATTTCTATAAATATGAAATATTTGTTTTAGAATTATATTGTAAAAAATCATTTTTAGTCTATTAGATAAGAAAACTCTTAATATTCTAATTTTAGTAATATAGTCTAAAGTAAAATGGATTATTATTATGTCACCCTTAGTATTCTGTCCCCTTATATCCATAATACAAGTGTGTATAGTTTTTTTATTACAGATTTTTACTTATAAATTAAAATAATATTAGAATTACTCAAAATCACTTTTAGAAGAAGTTTTAGAAAAAACTACTAGTTTAGAACTATGTTCTACCATAATTGCATTAACATAATTTAGTATACCATCTTTTAAAATTTGAAATAAAAAGGTAAAACAAACTTATATAGGTTAATCATATATTTCAATTTTATTTTAATTTTTATGTCAAATTTAATATCTAATATCAATTTTTAAATATAATTATAAGATTAAAAATTTATATTAATTTAAAAATTAGTTTTAAAAATTAAAATTAATTTTAAAATAATTAATATTATTAATAAAATTCTCGCCCCCCTTACAAATTTATTCTGGCTTCGCCCCTGTGTGCGAAGAAATGAACACCTTCCCTAGTGGAGCAACCCCAGTGCCAAAGCACCTTCAGTAGGGACGCGCTAGCGTGGGCCATTCAGTGCACTCACCACCACCCGGACCATCTCGGTCATGCCAGACACAAGTCACAACTTAGTGTGTCACCTCTCGCACTCCCGCACTTGCCCAAGTGCGGAACCAGTCATACGACAAGCGCATGCTGGCCTAACTCAATATCAGGGACACCGGCAGATGGGGTAAGGCCCTATAGCCGTTGGAGCCCACTACCCCAGCTATAGATAGTGGGACATGTCATAAGACATGTACTAGGCACTCTTGTGTCTAGTCGAGTGCTTTCCAGGCAGCCCGGGGTGACTCACGACTAGTTACCTAGCTTGTCGCTGGTGTCGGCTGCATGGGCCTAACACCTCCAAGGTGTAACACCCCATCCACAACGTCGCACTTTATAACCATCTGCAGCGGAAACATAAACCATCACCTTACTTAATCCGTTGGTGTTACACGCCGTTAACCACCCACGTGGCTAACAAGGCTAATACATACATATTATATCGGTCTGATGGACTAGATCCCCGAGCAACTACACCATACAATCTTGATTCCATTTCCAACAATTATTTACATATACATCCCCCACTGTACCGAGTATTCATTAACCAATGCCGATAACAAATTCGGTCTTACTACACCTATAATACATACACCATTAAAGGGCTACCAATGTACAAACATCTACCCCGTCCTACTCTCGAACGGCTTCCAGCTCCTTGTACCTGAAATAGAAAAAGG
The DNA here is from genome assembly GCA_023374045.1 of Limonium bicolor. NCBI lineage: Eukaryota > Viridiplantae > Streptophyta > Magnoliopsida > Caryophyllales > Plumbaginaceae > Limonium > Limonium bicolor. The sequence goes on along the minus strand of CM041777.1, from coordinate 98,883,108 downwards.
AGAAAAGGGTGGCCCCCAAGGGGCTCAGCACCTTTGCTGGTATGGTAATCCCGCAGCCCGCATGCTACCGGGCCACGCACAACTAATTGTCGTCTTAGCATGGTTGTTATATTTAAATCCTGCATGTAAACCATAAACACACAACACATGCATACGCCCAGCTATAGGGCTTAACAAACATCCAACACTTCCATACATCCACTCATAACAAATCAGCATTGTTTCCTTTAACCCTAGAGTGGCTCTCCTCTTAATGGAGTTACTTCCTTAACAGACAACATTTACCCATCAATCAAATTATCCTTAAACGTTTCTTATTACAAACCTGAATTCATAACCATAATCCACATATCCACAATTTACCACATATAACTTCACACCGAATAGGAATTGCAATACATCCATAACACATAATACAACGGGTACGGTTCTCTTAAGGAACCAACCCAACCATAATTAGTTCATTTTAGAGCCTAGAGAATGTTGCCAAACTCATGATAAGCTCGTTCCATAACTTGCTACTGTTTCTTTAAATGAACAGATAACTTAACACTAAGGTGCGTTGGGTACAGTAAACCAAGCACACCGAACAACCATTGTATGCCCCAGAAAACCGACGTGAGTCAGTAACATAGCTTTGGCTAAGCTAAAGGGAAGATTGGAAACCCAATGAGTAAACAAACCTAACATACACCAAGAGAGTCGAACCGGGTATGACATCGACTCCCCTCCATCACACGCGTGGCCGGAACATGACCGGACTCCTCACCCCCCCATTAGTACACATATACTTATAGTTAAGTAATTAAGGCTCCATTATGGAACCTATCACATCCACACACCATTCGGTATCACAACCGTGTTAAGCATGTAAGGGAGGTTCACACACCTGCAAACAATAACCACACCACTAACGCACGCATAGCCGTGGTTAGAACGTTCCCAAGGTTTGGGTCGTTAACTCCGAATACCGATATCTCATGTGTACCTAGATTTGGTTAGCTAAGGTTTAACACCTATTTGAGGTTAAACGGTATTGGTGACCAGATTCGCCACATAAATGAATTACTATAAACTCATTTCATGTTTTATCTTACAAGGTGGCAAACACACAAAAAACACATTGGCATACAAGCCGGTGTAATCCGGTAGGACACAGGTTGCAAGAAAACCATACCTGTCGCCGGAGTCCACTCTACCATGTCCATTTAGGTTCCTCGAACAATTCTCGAACAACTGGTACATTAAAGTTACCTTCATTAACATTGGGGTAATATGTTTGTGTAACGTCGAAAGACCATGATTCAACCCCGTTAACTAGTTAAATACCTTTGCATTTTTAACCTGTTTTACTCTTCCATTTTACCTTAACTTTTCACCCACCAAATTGTCATTACAACTCACCTAGCATGTCCTTAACATCCTTATAACATCATTACTTATCAATCCCCATCATTACACATCGTTTTCACACCTTAAACGACATTTTTAGAGTGGTCCGGGACTTGGTCCTTACCCTAAGTCCCGGATCAATACTTACAGAAACCCACGGTTTATTTTGGTAGGGTGGTCCGGGACATGGTCCCTAACTTAGGTCCCGGACCTATACTTAACCATTCTCTCGGTCTCTTTTAATAGGGTGGTCCGGGACTTCACATAGGTCCTAGGTCCCGGACCATTTTAAGCAAAAATCCCTCGGTAATTTTAACAGGTTGGTCCGGGTCCTTGTACAAGAGCCAAGTCCCGGACCTAAAGCCAAATGAAAACTCACGGTATTATTTTAGGGGTTGGTCCGGGCCCTTACATAAGGCCTAAGTCCCGGACCTACGACCACGTACAATTTTCGGACTCTTTGATATATGGTCCGGGAGGTCATCCAGACCCTAAGTCCCGGACCGAAGCTACAGAATTGACGTACTGGTATTTCCCATGTCCTGCTGCGTAAGTTATTTACACCCATCATAAGTATAGCTTCCCAAATGATTTTACGTACACTCTTATACTCAAAACTTCATCAAATATACACCACATAACAACATAGTGCACAATTTAAATTTGCATAGCACTTAGGCTCTTAAAATGCACAAATCTTAAACACTGAATTTCCACAATATATTTGCCTTTCACCTGCAAATACAAACAGCAGTACGTATGTTTTTTTACTAGCCTTTGAGAACATTTTCTAAGTCATTTACCATTGGCTCTTTAGGTAGTTTGAGTAGACAACGTAAGTTCATTTTCCAAGAAATTTTAAGCCATCTTTGGTTAATATAAAACATAGAGGAAACACCATTTTTCTTTGAGTTTCCATACCTTGAAGCAAAGGAGAAGAGTAATACGTGAAAGGATGAACTCAAGCTCCTTCCATGGAGATTCCTCTTGGCACCAAAGTGGAGCTCTTGAAGATTTGAAGGGACTAAGTCGAAGAGCTTGATGAAACTAAGAGATCGGTGGT
>CM041777.1:98723886-98880153 GCA_023374045.1 Limonium bicolor | reverse complement strand
CGTCTGTTGTGGCTCAGAGTCGTCAGAAGAGCTATGCCGATCAGAGGAGACAACCTCTAGAGTTTGAGGTAGGTGACCATGTGTATCTGAAAGTGTCCCCAGTCCGAGGGGTAGTGAGGTTTGGGAAGAGAGGCAAGCTCAGCCCTCGCTTTGTAGGACCTTTTGAGATCCTGGAAAGGATCAGACCGGTTGCCTACCGTTTGGCCTTGCCGCCGTCTTTGGCAGGAGTCCATAGCGTGTTTCACGTGTCTATGCTGAGGAAGTATATTCCGAACCTGTCGCATGTCATTGAGTTTGGTCCACTTCAGCTGAGGGAGGACTTCACCTATGAGGCAGTTCCTTTGAAGATTTTGGCCAGAGATGTTCGTAAGCTCCGGAGTAAGACCATGCCTTTGGTCAAGATCCAGTGGTCGGGTCAGTCGGAGAAGGAGGCGACTTGGGAGCTGGAGAGTGAAGTGCGAACCAAGTTCCCCGCCCTCTTCGAGCAGTAGGTACGTTTAATTTCGAGGACGAAATTCTTTTAAGGGGGAGGTGATGTTATAACCCAAAGTTTCGTTGCAGATTTTTTTTACGTCACAAGTGTCTTATATTGACTTATTTTGAATTCAGGACATGTATCCATTGGAATAAAGTTGAGGGACGAGGTGGACTTTTTCCTTCTAGTGATTTTTGGTAAGTATTAATTAACTCCTTAGTTATTTAATCACCACGCTCTACATCACGATCAGTCATTCCCTCATTTGACAGTTTCCTGACATTACTTCTCTCTCTCTTCTCTCTCAAGCGCCATTCATCTTCTCGATCAGTCAAGGCTCCGCTGTCGTCGTTTCTGCTATCAAAGGTCAGTTATGGATTGCTCCTTCCTTGTGAATTCTTGGTCACTTCGAGGTAGGATTGTTAGATTATTCTCCCTTTGATTCTTCAGTACCTGAGACCTCCCCGTTCTAATTGTCCTCTGCAATTCGATTGTGATTCAGCGTTGGTTCCTGCGTCACTATCAATTTCTCCTGCTATTGGCTTCCTCTGCGAGTCTGTTGTCGGAATCTGGTAAGGTTTGTGATTTCGTTTGTCATGGCAGTTTCTGGATTGTGAGGCTTCTCTGTTTTCTGATTAGGGTCGGTCCCTGCGATTGTTATTACCCAGAGTTCTGGGATTGCGTTTCGTTCTGCATTTCGGTGTCTACATTGGCTGGGATGTGCTGTTCAGATTTGGGGAAAACTTCACCTGCTACTAATTGAGGTATGTGGCTCTTGGATTCGGCTAGTATGTTCGACCATGGGGTGTTTAATCTAGGGTTTAAGCGGTCTGAATTATTCTGCGTTTGTGCTCGGTTTCTATCTGATTTAATGTGGTTTCAACTGGCTCAAACCCCCATGGTTGTGTTTCTACAAATTCTGTGTTTCCAATGACAATTTGGTATTTGTAATGCTTCTGTTCATGTGATTTGAAATTCTGAAAACTGCATTTTACGATATGTCTGAATGTCTGTCCGAACATTGATGTTCGGGCAGACCCTGTTTTGCCTTGGAGTTCCTGTGTTTTAACTGTGTCCGGACTTCCGTCCAACTTCGAAGTTCGGACGGTGCAAGGAATCTGACTTACAAGTCACGAATGATGTCCGAACTTGTAAGTCCGACAAAAGTTCAGACACCCTCTGTTGCTCTCTCTGATTTTACTTCGACCTGTGTCTGAGCTTTGATGTCCAGACACAAGGTCGGACACCACCACGTATTTGATTTCCGAAAAACGTCCGAACATCCGTCCGAGCTTTGATGTTCGGACGCCCCTCTGTTCTCCGTCTGATTTCGGTTCGACCTGTGTCCGAACTTTGACGTTCAGATACATGTTCAGACACTTGGTTTTCTGCACCATCTGAGTTTCGACCTGCGTCCGAACTTTGACGTTCGGACATGGCACTGTTTTTGCCTTAACTTGATCGTTTAAGCTCCGTTTTGACTTCTGTTTACGGGGTTGGATTCCCCTATTGATTTCCAATCTTTCTATATGCTTTGTGGTACCATTGGTGCACATATGCTTATTTGTATTTAAGCTTCTGTTTTGGGACCTAGTCATCTCTTTATCTGAACCGTGGATGGCTGGTTTAGCTATCTCGTAACGCGCTGCGTAGGACGTCCTTCTGTATTCACGGGTGTGTTCCCCGTTCTGTTCACAGGTGTTCCACCTATTCTGCTCACGAGTGATGTTTCCTCGTTCGGTTCACGGATTACATCTGTTCTGTCTGTATGCTGTGATCAACTAGTGTCCCACTATGTTTCTGATTCGTCTGCTTCGAACTCTGTTTAGTCCTATTGTGATTTGACTTCTGCTTCTGATTTCTGATATGGAATGTGGCTTTCCTTCTGTTTACTTCTGATTTGATAACATTCTATAAATGTTTTGAGAATGCTGGTTAATGAAGTTAGTCATCTACTGAGCATAGCCGTGTGCTCATCCCCCTACTTCTCTAACATTGCAGATTGATCAGCAAGGATCACCTTGTTCAGCTACTAGTGTTTAGCTTGTTGTTGGCCAAAAATACATAGTGAAAATATATATACTTATGGGCAAAGAAAAGGCAAGTGCACCTAGTCGATGTAGTACAACAAGTGTCGTATCCATAGAGAAATTGGTTCAATTATTCTAGTCTCGGTATTTAATAAAAACAGCAAATAAGGGGTTTAGCCGGAGGCAAGCTTGATTGTTTAGGATTAGTGCAGAAATAATAAATACAGTAAAATAAGGTGAATTAATTGATATGGGTGGAAAAAGGTATCCTAGGATAGTAGAGGAATTGCCTAAATTACTTAAACAAATTTATAACCATGTCTCAATTATTTATTGTCTATTAGAGTTAATAAGGGTAAGTTACGAACTCTTAATAATAGCCTCAGTATTTTCCTACTTAATCCGGAGTGTAAATACCAAGGTTTATTCCTTTGTGGTACTATTGACTATCTCAAAATCATATGTTGATAGTTACCATAAAAATGCAGTAGTTTGTCGCGTAAAACATTTAACAATATTTATTGAAAGGAATAAAAACAAGTATAATAAATGAGACATGTAATAAATATTTATTTAAGCAATATTAGGATCAAACCTCATCCTAGGATACAAATAAAAATTACTCAGCCATTGACAGAATAAAACAGAGTAAAGATAGACATTAAAACAGAGTAGAGTTTGAGGAAAGAAAGAACTATATTTTTGGGGAGAGTTGTTTCACTTCCAGGCTTGTCTCCGTGATTATGCCGACCTCAAAACGATGATAGATTGGTAGAACGAAGAAAACGAACAAAACAGGTACAAGTTGGTCCTGTCCAGGTGGGGCCACGCGGACACAAACACGGACAACTCCTGTCCGTGTGGGGGCTGTGCGGACACAAACACGGACACGGCCTGGTTTTGTACAGATCGTCTTCTTCGTCTGGTTTTCTGGAAAATGGAAGAGTTAGGCTTATTTGGTAATGGGAAATGATGGAAATGAAGTGGAGATGTGGATGTATGGATGGAGAATGGAATTTGGATGGAGAAAGAGTGAATTTTGATGAGCGTTGTGGTGATCGATCGATGAGTTTAGAAGCAGGAGATGGTGGGTTTTTATAGAAGAAAGGAGGATGAAGATGACAACGTTTGGATCAGGCGTGGGTGAAGAATTTAAGGAATGCGGCGCCTGATACAATTGATGTAGTAGATAGATATGTTTATAGGCGCCGCAAATGAGGAAAAACAGCGAAGGCGGTGCAGATCTATCAGTCACGTGATTTCTGGTTTGGCGCAGTCATTTACACGTGTCCGCGTTTGTGTCCGGATTTGTGTCCGGATAGGGCTCATCAGGACGTGAGACGTCCGCGTTTCTGTCCGCGTAAGGACACAAATGTCCTGGGAAGATTTGTTCGTGTCCAAATTTGAGTCCGCGTACGGACGCGTGTCCGAGTTTGAGTCCGCGTACGGACACGATCTCTTGCTTCCTGTCCGCGTTTGCGTCCGCGTAGGGGCTACCCGGACACATGTATTTCGTCTCATCTTGTTCTGCAAACTTCAACATGCTCCAGATTCTTCGTTTGAGCTCCGTTTTTAGATCCGTTTGCGCCTATGCGTTCGTCTCTTCGTCTACTTTGCTCCTAGATTGGTTTTCCTCTTGTTTAACCAATAAATCTGTAAGATAACCAATAAAAACATAAACTAGAGGAAAACTAACCAAAGTGGAGAAATGAGCAAGAAAAGTGTTAATATAACATATGAAATACACCCATAAACCATGCTCATTTGGACACTTATCACACCCCCACACTTACCTTTTTGTTTGTCCTCAAGCAAAACCATGTACCCAAGCAAGTAGGGAATGCTCAATACTAACAAATATTATTATGAAGGGTAGGATAAGGAGGTGAACAATACACGACTTAAACTTTTTGAGGAGTGTGAACCATCACCTACTGGTGGCATAGGTGTGCTTAGGGTAAAAATAAAATATAGAGTTTCGGGGTATGATCCGGAGTGCTTCTTTGAATATTAGGTAACTTTGAGAACTTTTACCATGACCAACTTCTCTCAAGAATAGGCATTAAGGAGAAAACAAAAGGAAAAATAGAATTATGCATTTGTTTTACTTTTGCATTAGAGATGAGGAGAAAAAATTTAGGCTTCAAGCCTTTGTATTTAAGAACACTCAACTCTCATTTGTTGGTTACTAATGACGTCTCGCAAGTCCCTTGTTTATTTTTATTTATTATTTTTTTTTGACAGAGAAGCACCCCTTAGCAATCCCTAAGAAAGAAGATAGAAGGAACCCTTAAGCGATAAAAATCCAACCATTTCAGATCATTTGGTCACACCGCATAAAAATGCTCCTCAAAAGTAATTAAAATGAAAAATTGTGTACCTTTTATCCCACAATTGATAATAGTATTTGTTTTTAAAGAGAACAACCCACATATAAAGGGTCCACGATTTTGAATTTGGACAAACGCAAGATGAGCAGAGAGATTAAGCATTTTAAGCAATGTGTCAATCAAGAGAGACTTTAAGACGAGCGACAGAGAAGTGAGTCCTCCCCCACACTTAGACTGGAGCAATGTCCTCATTGCGTAGGAAGAATTAAATTAACGAGGTCTTGCAATCTACCAGAGTACCTCACACAATGCAAAGCATTAGGGAGTGTGTAAAAATTTGAAGTGCAAAGCAAAGAGAGTGTACTCCCCAGAGTTCGTAGAGTGTTTAGACAGAGCTCCCCCACACTTGAGTTCAGTTGTAGAATGACGTAATATGTTCCTGGACAGAATATTCTATACAGCCAGAAGAACTCAAGTGAAACCAAAACTCACCATATTTATTTAAAGGGAAAATAAACTCATAGAGTAAAAACCGAATAAATTAGAAGTACTGTAAAATGATAGATAGTGGGAGAACTTCCCCCATATTCGATGTTTAACCTCAGAGTAGCGGAGCTCTGTAGTGGTGTGGACACGAAGTGGCACCTGTATAAGATACTAAAGGCAGCCAAACCAATACCGGGGCTAACAGTGAAATAAATGAGCATTTTTTTAAAACAAAATATAAAGATATTGAAATATAGGGAAATAGACTGTAATAGAAAGTAAAATAAAGATAGAAATTCGGGTTGCCTCCCGAAAAAGCTGCCCTTCTTTTTAAGGTCTGTGGCTAGACCATAGTGGGGGTTAGATCAAACCTGGGGGGTGGTTATGAGGAGAAGATCCAAAGCATGACTCGAAGGCATTTTTGAGTGTCCACCTGGATGCATGTTTACTTTGCTTGTCCCACTTTTCATCAGGGATTGGTGGTGGATTGGTTTTAAAATGCGTGATGCGCTCCGATGTGATTAGGCTCCAGAAGTGATGCGTGATGCACGAGGCGTCGATGCGAGCGCATCCCGTTTATGATGCGATGTTTACTAAAAAATCACATCTAAATTTTGTAGACAACATTTTATACATATGAAGTAATATTATGACACAATAGAATAAAAACTTCCAAAAACCAGTCTAAAGTAATCAAGTGTCAAAGTACTCAATCCAAACAACATAAGAGAACAAAAACATTCAATCATAAGTGTAAAGTAATCAATCCACACAAGAGAATAATAACTTTTAAATATAACAAAATTATGATTAGACTACGTTTAGATATCACCACATGAACCTGTTGGATGTCATCAACACAAGATCAACTAAACCATCTTCAACATTAGGAGAGCCAATATCTTCTTCAAGTTCTTCCTCCTCCTCATCACTCAAGTTCGTCCTAGTATAGTAGATGAAAAAGCAACAATTTTTCTTAGAGCTTGAAGGATTTTATCTTCCCCTCCTTAATGATATAGTTTTTCTAGATTGGATCATTAACCCCTATGAGTCTCATAATCATATCATCTCACCAATTGTACACAAGAAAGACATCAAGCATACACATAAGACTTATTCAAGCTTTAAGGTCATTTATGATGTACTTGAGTTTTTGATTGATCTAAACCCAGCAATAAGTGCATAGGGTCAAACTAGGTTGATATATGAGCATGTAGGAACAAACATGAATAAAAACGGACTTCAAACGAAGAAATTATGGTGAAAACAAGCTCAAGGCGCATCGGGTGCATCGGGGTCGCATCGGACGCATCAGAGCGCATCGGGCGCACGCATCAGAGCGCATCGGGCGCATCGGACGCATCACGCGCGCATCCTGAATAAACTTGCCTCGCTGCCATGGATGCGTTTTGATGCTCGCATCGCATCCAAAACGCATCAGGCGCATGATGCGCGCATTTTAAAACCAAGGGTGGTGGTGCCTCTGAAATGGACATTCTGTCGGGAAGGGTGACAAAGAGAAGTGGGGAAGATGGTGATTGTGTGTCCCTTACATGCTTGAGATCCTTGGATTTGTTGTTTGGAGACCTTCCCGTTGCAAACTCCAGCTTTTCATTATAAGCTTGAAGGGTGATTGTCCCCCGGGCCACCCAAATGTGCACATTGGCTGTGGCAAGGAAACTTCGTCCAAGGATGAGAGGTGTAGTGGAGTTTTCTTCGATGTCCAAAATGACAAAATCGCATGGGAAGTATAAGTGTTCCACTTTAATGATAACATCCTCCACCACTCCGCTTGAGTAAGCTACCGAACCATCCGCCAGTTGAAGGGTCATCTTGGTCTTTTTCATTTCTCCAATTCCCAGCTTTTTGAAAGTGGAGAGGGGCATCAAATTTATGGAGGCACCCAGATCGCATAGGGAGTATGGAAAGGAGGTGCTACCAATTGTGACGGGAATGGTGAAGCTGCCTGGATCATTGCATTTCGACGGTAGTGGTTGTTTCAGAATAGCTGAGCAAGCTTCATTGAGTGGTACGGTACCGACTTCGACCAATTTTGTTTTGTTGGAGATAAGGTGCTTGAGAAATTTTGCGTAGTTTGGCATTTTGGCAATGAGGTCTACAAACGATATGTTGACGTTTAATTGTTTCAGCACTGACAGAAACTTCCCATATTCAGTATCCAATTTCTGCTTTTGGAGTCGGTTGGGAAATGGTAGAGGCGGTTCTTGTGGAGAAGGTTTTGGAGCTGATGGAATGGTGAGAATGCTGGGAGATGTCTTTTCTATTGGAGCTTCAACTCTTTCTTCATTATCCTCTTGGGATTCTTCTGACCTCTGTGGGATGTGAATCTCGTTGGTTTTTCTACCGCTTCTCAAGGTTATCGCCTTAACCTCTTCTTCTTCTAAATCGAGCTTTTCATTTTCATAGCTGGCCACCAACTCCTTAAGGTAGGTCTTCTTGGACTGAATATGATTTTTATAGATTGTGGTAGAGGTTTCCAGTTCAGCTATATTCCCTTTGGATGTTTCGATTGCTATTACCCACTCTTGAAGGGAAGGGTAAAGTTCTGGAATCTCAACTGTTTTGGCCACCTCCATCTTTTCTTCCTTGTGTTCCTTCACATAGATGCATTTGGCTTGCTCTTTTGGATTTGTCTTCAGTTGGCTTGGGAAAGTCCCTGGCGGTCTTTGAGCAAGTTGTTCTGCGATTTGATTAAATTGACCTTCGATTTTTTGGTTGAAAGCTTCTTGCGCATAAAGCTGGCTTTGAGTTATAGACATGAATCCCTTCATCATCTCTTTGAGTTCCGCGTTTGGATCAATGGGGGATGAGGACGGATGTTGTTAGTGAATACCTGGAGGGGCACCTTGTGCTTTATAACCCATATTTGCATTTGGTTGGGGTCTATAGCCTTGTGTTGAGTTGGAAGTATTACCCCCTCCTTGGGTTTGATCATTGTTTCTCCATGAGAAATTTGGATGATTTCTCCACGGGGCGTTGTTGTTGTTGTTGTAGTTGTAATTGGGGTGGTTACCAATGTAGTTGATGTCTTCTTGTTGCTGGATGTTGTTTCTTCCTTCACACAGATGGGTATCGTGAGGACCTGCGCAGATAGCACACCCTTCTGAAGTGGAAGATGAAGATGCTATTGATTTGGTGGTTTCTTTTTGAGCTATAGCAATCTTTTTGACCATTTTTATGAGAGATGACAGTTGTGCTGAGAGATGATCAGTGGGCTCTACGTGGAGTAGACCTGCTGCTCTCGGAGCTCTGCCCTTGTTTCTTGACCATTGTCGTGTGTTGCTAGTCATGATTTCAAGAAGTTCCATTCCTTCTTGAGGAGACTTGGTCATAAAACTACCTCCAGCTGAAGAGTTTACCAAGAGTCTGTTGGAGTCATCCAACCCGTTGAAGAAGGATAGGTAGAGGGACTGGTCATCTAACCCATGGTGGGAGCAGTTCATCAACATCTCCTTGAATCTGTCCCACGCATCATATAGAGTCTCCCCTGGTTCTTGAGTGAAGGTGTTGATCTCTCCGATGAGTTGTCTTGTTCTGCTTGTGGGGTAATATTTGGCAAGAAATTTCTTGGCCATTTGTGCCCATGTTCGGATTGAGCTTGAAGGGAGGCTTCTATACCATTTTGATGCTGTTTCGGACAATGAATGAGGAAACAGTTGTAATCTAATTCTTTCATTGATGGTACCTGTTTTTCCAAATGAACTACAGAAGTCGAGGAACGAGCTCAGGTGATTGGGAGCATCATCTGGGTTTGAACCACTGAATTTTCCCAAATCACGGACTGCTGTGATGAAGTGGGTCTTGAAAGTCCATTGTGCCGCTTGTGCCGGTGTCAATTCTGGTAGAATTATGGCTGAAGCTCTTCCTTCAGTGTCTGGTTGGTGGTAATCAGAGAGGGAGCGTTGTTGTTGATTTTCGTGATCCATCTCATCTATGACTTGGTTATCGTCCATGTCTTGATTTCTCTCATTTCTTCTTGTGTAGAATAAAGTGCGCTCGGGTTCAGGTCTCGGACTGATAAGTGGAGAACCTCGGGTTCGAGTGTTTGGCATGCACAAAAGAAATTTGATTTGTGAGGATTTGTGAAATTAACAGTAAATGGATAAATAAAAGTAGAAATATTTAAATAGGTGAATAACTAAATTAGACAAAAATTAAAGTATCGAAAACTAGGGAAATTGATGGAATCAATTTCCCCGGCAACGGCGCCATAAACTTGTTGGGTAAAATTGTGGTTAAACTATCTTGCTAAATATGGGCAGTGAACCCAATTTCCCGGCAACGGCGCCAAAGACTTGTTGGACAAAATAGTGGTTAAACTATCTTGCTAAATATGGGCAGTGAACCCAATCATTGTAGTACAACAAGGTTGTATCCACAGGGGCTTCGTAACTATCTAGCTAAATATAAGGTTAGTAAATGTGCAAGAGAATATATAAAAAAGTACATAAATGGTAAATGAGGGGTTTAGCCAGTGACAATCTTGGTGTTTTTGGGTTGGACAGATAAAAACAATTAAAAGCTTAAATAAAACTGTTGTGTATCGAATGGATGGAAAATGTGCTAAGGAAGGTGGAATCACCCAAATATACTTCAGACTTTAATTATAATCCTAATTTGCTCTATTTGTATGCTTAAGAATTTATCTTGTGGCCTCTCTAAAGCATAGGTAAGGTCAACTCTTAATTAATTCAATAAACTCTTTACTAGCAGAAAAAGTCTAAATCATTAATTAGCATTAAGCAAAAATTCTTTTAATAACAACGATGGATTTTATCAGCTAATTAAGGAGATAATATCTTACGTTTGTCTCTCTTTGTGGTCTATTCTCAAATTTACAAAATCATTGAAATAAGAGAAACCGTAAATGCGTAAAAATGATCAGTTCTTAAGCATTTAATAATTTAGAGAGACAAAACAAATATTTATAAGCAAATTAGATATTATAAGTAAGTCTGAATTATTTGGGGTCAAACACCCATCCTAAGCACAAATATAAACGTACTCAGACAATGACAGAAATAAACATAGAGTAAAGATAGACATTGAAACAGAGTAAAGTTTAAGGAAAGACAGAACTCTATTTGGGGAGAGTTGTTTCGCTTCCGGGCTTGTCTCCGTGATTATGCCGACCTCAAAACGATGATAGATAGGTAGAACGAAGAAAATGAACAAAACAGGTACAAGTTGGTCCTGTCCCGGTGGGGGCAGTGCGAACACAAACTCAGACACAGCCTGGTTTTGTGCAGATCGTCTTCTTCGTCTGGTTTTCTGGAAAATGGAAGAGTTAGGCTTATTTGGTGATGGGAAATGGTGGAAATGAAGTGCAGATGTGGATGTATGGATGGAGAATGGTATTTGGATGGAGGGAGAGTGAATTTGATGAGCGTTGATGAGTTTTGGATTTCAGGAGGGATGATGAAGAAGATTGAAGGATCATAGGTTTTATAGAAGAAAAGAGGGGAAGAAGACAACGGCTATGGTAGGCGTGGGTGTAGAATTTAAGGAATGCGGCGCCTAATACAATTTATGTAGTAGATATATATGTTTGTAGGCGCCGCAAATGAGGAAAAACAGCGAAGGCGGTGCAGATCTTCAATCGCATGATTTCTGGATTCGGCGCAGTCATTTTACACGTGTCCGGATTTGTGTCCGGATAGGGCTCATCAGGACGTGAGACGTCCGCGTTTCTGTCCGCGTAAGGACACAAATGTCCTAGCGAGATCTGTTCGTGTCCGAGTTTGAGTCCGCGTATGGACACAATTTCTTGCTTCCTGTCCGAGTTTGCGTCCGCGTAAGGACACAATCTCTTGCTTCCTGTCCGCATTTGTGTCCGCGTAAGGACATGAGATGTCCGCGTTTGTGTCCGCGTGAGGGCTACGCGGACACATGTATTTCGTCTCATCTTGTTCTGCAAACTTCGACAGGCTCCAGACATAGTGAAAATATATATACTTATGGGCAAAGAAAAGGCAAGTGCACCTAGTCGATGTAGTACAACAAGTGTCGTATCCACAGAGAAATTGGTTCAATTATCCTAGTCTCGGTATTTAATAAAAACAGAAAATAAGGGGTTTAGCCGGAGCAAGCTTGATTGTTTAGGATCAGTGCAGAAATAATAAATACAGTAAAATAAGGTGAATTAATTGATATGGGTGGAAAAAGGTATCCTAGGATAGTAGGGGAATTGCCTAAATTACTTAAACAAATTTATAACAATGTTTCAATTATTTATTGTCTATTAGAGTTAATAAGGGTAAGTTACGAACTCTTAATAATAGCCTCAGTATTTTCCTACTTAATCCGGAGTGTAAATACCAAGGTTTATTCCTTCGTGGTACTATTGACTATCTCAAAATCATATGTTGATAGTTACCATAAAAATGCAGTAGTTTGTCGCGTAAAGCATTTAACAATATTTATTGAAAGGAATAAAAACAAGTATAATAAATGAGACAGGTAATATATATTTATTTAAGCAATATTAGGATCAAACCTCATCCTAGGATACAAATAAAAATTACTCAGCCATTGACAGAAATAAAAACAGAGTAAAGATAGACATTAAAATAGAGTAGAGTTTGAGGAAAGAAAGAACTATATTTTTGGGGAGAGTTGTTTCGCTTCCGGGCTTGTCTCCGTGATTATGCCGACCTCAAAACGATGATAGATTGGTAGATAGAAGAAAACGAACAAAACAGGTACAAGTTGGTCCTGTCCGGGTGGGGCCACGCGGACACAAACGCGGACAACTCCTGTCCGTGTGGGGGCTGTGCGGACACAAACGCGGACACGGCCTGGTTTTGTACAGATCGTCTTCTTCGTCTGGTTTTCTGAAAAATGGAAGAGTTAGGCTTTTTTGGTGATGGGAAATGATGGAAATGAAGTGGAAATGTGGATGTATGGATGGAGAATGGAATTTGGATGAAGGGAGAGTGAATTTTGATGAGCGTTGTGGTGATCGATCGATGAGTTTAGAAGCAAGAGATGGTGGGTTTTTATTGAAGAAAGGAGGAAGAAGATGACAACGTTTGGATCAGGCGTGGGTGAAGAATTTAAGGAATGCGGCGCCTGATACAATTGATGTAGTAGATAGATATGTTTGTAGGCGCCGCAAATGACGAAAAACAGCGAAGGCGGTGCAGATCTATCAGTCGCGTGATTTCTGGATTTAGCGCAGTCATTTACACGTGTCCGCGTTTGTGTCCGGATTTGTGTCTGGATAGGGCTCATCAGGACGTGAGACGCCCGCGTTTCTGTCTGCGTAAGGACACAAATGTCCTGACGAGATTTGTTCGTGTCCGAATTTGAGTCCGCGTACGGACACGTGTCCGAGTTTGAGTCTGCGTACGGACGCGATCTCTTGCTTCCTGTCCGCGTTTGCGTCCGCGTAGGGGCTACCCAGACACATGTATTTCGTCTCATCTTGTTCTGCAAACTTCGACATGCTCCAGATTCTTCGTTTGAGCTCCATTTGTAGATCCGTTTGCGCCTATGCGTTCGTCTCTTCGTCTAATTTGCTCCTAGCTTGGTTTTCCTCATGTTTAATGATGCACTGATTATTGATCTATCTTTTGAGTGCTTTAAACCCTTGTTTTCCATATCTTTTACTTAGATTTATGCATTTACCTTCTTGTTTTCATGTTATTTTGGCTTAGGACGTGATTAGGAAGGAGTTTAGAGCTTTTGGTACAAAAAGAGGAAAATTTACATATGTCCGGATATGTGTCCGGATAAGCAGACACGGACACAGAAGCGAACAGCTCTAGATCGAGTTTTCCCCCTTTTTACACTCACGTCCACACGCGGACAGAAATGCGGACAACCTCTTTGAGCCACGTCCGCACGCAGACACCAATGCAGACAAGAGTAGATCTCGCCAGGACATTCACGTCCGCACGCGGACAGAAACACGGACAAGTGCAAATCTCGTCAGGACACCCCTGTCCGTACGCGGACACAAACGCGGACGTCACATAGAGACAAATTCTGCAGCGCGATCGTGATGAAAAGCAAAGTTTAACATATTAAACTTTCGATTAACGCCGCCCCACTCTACTCTTGCCCATACTTATCCCTGTCCAGCACTAATCTCTCCTTTCCAACAATAACACCCACGATTGTTTGCTTCCCCCAATCACTTTCATCATTATTATTAATCATCATTATCATTTATCATCATTTAATCCACTACAACATGCTCCAGTCGATGGCAGAAGTTCTATAAATAGAACATTCTCACATACACATCGACACACCAATACGTAGACACTACTACCATCATTCCTCCATCCGCTCACTCTCCATTCGACACACCTCCATCCCATCTCCATTCCATTTCATTTTCCACAACATCACCACCCGTACAGCACCACACTCACATTCATCATCCATTCATCCATTTTCCATTCACACCCATTATCCAACCTATAAACCGATATATTATCAGTCCAAATAGCAAGGCAATATCAGGATGTCAGATAAGATGATTTCTCATTCTGTCAATTTATTTATTATGTTGGTTTAGAGGATTTACTCTGGGGGATGGTTTATTTCAGTTTGTTTCAATTATGAAATTTGTATTTTCTGGTTTTAATTAATTACGGATTGTTACGATTAATGTTATTCTTGCGCTTTTTAATAAATGTCATGAGTTTATTGAACTGCTTTAGTAAATCTATTTTGATCCGACCAAGTGATAAATAGATCGGTTGAGTTAATCTGTATATCTGTGGATAAATTGATTGGACTAATTAATTATTCCTTCAGACGTAAATTATTATTCCTCGTACTTAATCCGTTTACATGTGTTTTCTGCTCGAGTCTAGACTAGACCCCGCATTTCTGGTAAACGAGTTCTTCTGAATCTATGATTTAGTTCTTAAGAAAATATTAGGAATTTTGCCAATCTGTCTTTAATTAACTAGTAGACATAATTGATCAAATGGTTTTAACCTGAACCCAGAGTCCCGCTCATCCATATCATCTATCACTTTATTTTATCTGTTATTTATTTTCCTGTCTGTTATTTTAATTATCTCGTTCTTTTTATTTATTTAAATCCCAAAACAAAAACAAACCCCTTTGAATTAACCATTGTCTTAGGCTAGACTTATTTTCTTCAAGTCCCGTGGATTGACACCTGGTCGCTTCTTAATTGCTATACTACTGCGACCGGGATTTTTGCAACCCGACGGTCTGTTGATTTGTTATTTTCTAGGATTATTTCTTAGCTTTTAATACATCAATTTAACCATTTGCATTTAACCAATAAATCTGTAAGATAACCAATAAAAACATAAACTAGAGGAAAACTAACCAATGTGGAGAAATGAGCAAGAAAAGTGCTAATATAACATATGAAATACACCCATAAATCATGCTCATTTGGACACTTATCACTTCTGTTATTCTGTAACACCCCACTCGTAATCACGTAATAATCACTCACGATGCATTAATTAATGATGTCTCACAGCGGAAGTATCACAGTAATAAAACTCACTCGGGTGTCACATGCCATTACTTTTTTTCCCGTTGAAGTCTCGAGGCAAAAGAGTGAAAGCGGGAATCGTTTCTTTATGAAGAAGAAAATCGAATTTCTTTCCCCTTGTTTAAAAAAGACGTCGTAGATAATTGCGAATTCTAAGTTGTTTGAATGCAAGGAATAGTAATGGTGTGGATAAAAATGATATCCGTGTATATACTTTCCCCGATCCATTTTATAAATAAATATGGTTTACGGATTAATCGAGCATTTCTTCTTTTATTTTTCTTTCGAGTTCATAACGTCGATAAAATAATGAAAATGGGTTGCCCGGGATTCGGTCCACTACACAAATGAAACTTCATCAGTTCAAGGACTTGAGAACCGCTTTCTCGGTGGTATCAAAATACCACTGTGTCGTGATACTTTATCTGCTTCTCTAGGAAAATGGATATCTCCTGAAAAGATTTTCTTTTATTTTTCAATTGGATTCCTATTATTTTGAAAAAAATGTCTTGTATTCGGTCGGAAATCTCAATTACTCGCCCATACGAGTAAAGAAGCAGAAGTAAATTAAATAAGAAACAACACCAGTAATACATACATAACCGCAGTGACAACGAGATACTAACCTATACATCAATCTAAACCAAAGATAATTTTAACGACAAGTGAGCATCTATGTAATCCTCACTATATACGACACCATTAACACTTTAAACTAAATCCTCCTAATACATTGTGAGATCTCGTTCGGTAAATAACTCTAAGTACCCGGGTCCCGCTCTTCGGCTTCAACGGTAATCATCACCTGCACATATGCCATAAAGGCACATCGATAAATGTTGAGTAAGCCAGGCCTGGACCCTATTGGTCACTTAATAGTCATGGTCGCCATTATTAAGTTCGTTACATGCTTTACCGGTGTACAGGCATATAAAGCAGTAATCATATGCTTGGCGGTAAAATGAACAGGTAAAGCAGTCACTGCAAATCACACACAACAGCACACAACACAATCAATAATAACAATAATACGAGCAGTTAGTAACGGTCAGGTTATTCGTTAAATCACACGACCTCCCGGGTCCTCATCACATCACAACACAATGTTAGTGGGTGTCAAGTTAGGACAACCCGTATTTGTATTTTATTATGGATTGTCGTCCTGGTGGCACCAACAGCAGTGCACTCCGGCCAAAGATATAAGATCTCGGGTCTTCCTCTTTGCCTAAAAGGCATCATTTAGTTTGGGGCCAATGACCGAGTACCAATAATGGTACGAACTGACCAACGATCTATGTAGGCTCGTGGCATCATTAGAGTCTAATCCCGATCCGGGAAAAATACTCAAGAGATCTCTCTGCGCAGCCAGTTAGTCGTGACTAACTTGGGCGTATTCTTCTCCACCAATGCTCAATTATGTATTTAATTAGTTAGTCGAATACCGAAGGTATAATTTTGGTTATAACGAGTTCACTTATCACTTAGCCGCCCTAAGAGTCTTACGCATGCCTAGAAGTCATCTAGGTCATATACAAGTTAGAGTCGTGCTCTAGAGATCGACAATGTCGTGTCCCGTACCTAAGTAATTTACTTAGGCTAGTATATATATACCATCATAATATTAGGTGCGTTGTATCAGTTAACAACAATCACATCACGTTAAACGTTTATGTGTTTTATATAAGTCGATTTATAGTCGACGTAGTATTAGTCCCGAAGGACGTTCGCGCACAATTAATGATGCGGGAATTTAAACAGATACACATCACATAACATAAACACAAATACATACACACACATACATGCATCACACTCGTTAACAACACACATATCTGAGCCCGAGGAATTCCTCAGGACATCTCTGATCATACCCCTTTACATACCGTGCACCAAGACCTAGGTTGCGCAGTAGACCACTAGCTCGTCAAGCGTCTTCGTCGGTGATATGATCTAAATACCAAACACACTATAAGTCAATCCACATGACTTATTTAAACTCAGTAAATCCGAATAACGCTAGTAATCCCGACCTTTCATCCCCGGATTTCAACAATTAGTTGTTAAGGTATCGTTATACGAAACTCGTTACTCGTAGTGCGTATTAATTACCAACACCCGGGTTTATTTAAATGAGTCGGTTATAAAAGCGTCTTAGTTGTAGCGTTTTCAAACGTTAGAATTTATTCCTTATATTTACAAGTATACGAATATATGTTCACGTTTATGCTTACGTATTGACTCAACCGTTCCGGTTAGGTATACGAGTATACGATTATAATATATAGTTGCATGTATTCATGTAACGTTAATTTTGCATCGCAATTTACGCTTATGCACTAATGTCATATGGCATTAATATTTAGCCATTTAATATTGTACCATATATTATACATCTCATTGTCCATTTTGATAAACCATACTTAAATTGTAATTGTATGACTTATAGTATATAGTTATACTAATGTCATTGCATTTGTCATTTATTATTTCATGACATTAAAACCATATTGTATATACTCCTATATTTCCGGTTTTGCATATAAATATATATATGCACATGTTATTTCGGTTATATATATATATACATATGAATATGTATTGTTATCATTTAATCTTAGTCATATACTATATAGTTGCATGTATGCATGCACTATATAGTTTCCAACTATACTATATACTTATTATGTACATATTTTTAATATATGCTTGCGCATTTATATATACACTCATATACATTTATATTTCATAAATTCTAGACTTATATTATATGCCACATTATTTCCATCTTATGCAAGATGATTATCTCCATTTGTTGCATTATTTATGCAACTCATATTAAGAACTTTATCTTAATATAATGTAACATTTCATTACATGTATTATAGTTTCCTAAGGTTTATTTAAATACCAACCTTACTTTATAAATTCCATTTCTCATTAATTGTCACTTTATTTCATGTGAATATTATGAATGATAATTGTTTCATTTAATCACATTAATACTATATAATATCTATATTATTTATAACATTGTCAACCATAGTTTATAAATTCATTTCTTGAATGTTATATATGCGGTTTTAGCATATAGTTTAATAAACTATGTTTTGACCACATAAAATCATACAATGTTATACTTATATCTTATACCATATAATATAATTTTTTTTATATCTCATTTAACTTTATAATATATGGTTTTAAAACTTACATTTAATTGGCCGAAAGGCCCTTATATTATACACTTATTATTTCCTCATTTTCCATAGTTTTCATTTATTACAATATAGCCACACATTATTATACCTTGTTATAAATATTATAGTTTATAACATTAAACTTTGTAACATATTATAACCTATAGTTTTTAATAAACCATATTATTGCCTAAAAGGCCTTTGGTTATATTTCATTTTCTTTTCAATTCCCACACTTTATATTTACTACAATTCCACCACATATTTTATAACATGTTATTTTTACCATACATTATATCATTTAAACATTATGATAATTATATCATATAGTTTATAATTTTCGGAAATTGCAAACAGACCCAAGGTCTGTTTTTAAACTTTATTTCCAACACACTTATATTCTTATAATTACAATCTTGCCACATATATCATATAATGTTATACATACTATATATTATAACATTTTATTCCATTAATTCATTATAACCTATGGTTTATACTTTGTATAATTACAGAACAGACCACTTGGCTGTTTTGGTTTATTTCCCAGCAACACTAGTTTATTTATTTTACATAATTACCACATATCTTATCATAAGTTACATATAGGTTATAACATATGGTATTAATGTTTTATAATTTGTATAACCTATAGTTTTATGTTACTTTAATTACAAACAGACCCATGCGGTTTTTAAATCCTTTTTCCGCCCCAATATTCTTTCTTATTTACACATTAGCCACACTTTATATAATATACTTTGTAAATGTCACAAAACTATATATTATACACTTATATTAATATAACCATTTATATAACTCTAAAAATTCCCAAACTTTATATTAATGATATAAACTATAATATTAACCATATTAACCCATAACTTTTGGTATTTACCATTTATACCCCATAATTTTTATAAATTTAACATTTAACCTATAATGTAACTATAAGTTCATTAATTAATTTTTTATGACATTAAACTTGGTCAAACCACCTAACATGGTCTATATTGACCTATTGACTTTTAGTTTGACCAGAAGTTTTATTTATTTACAGTTTGACCCAGATTTTCTCAAAAATTATATTTTTGCCCCAAAACTTCATTAAACTTATAAAATTCATATAATAACCCTTTTAATATATAGTTGTCGGCTATATTAATATTAAGGCTCTAAAATTTATTATAATTACAAGTTAACCCCAAATACTATCCGGTAATGTTTATCTTTATTTAAAATTCATTTTTAACTTAATATAGCATAAAATTAAATGGCCTAAAGCATGGCCTTATTACAACACATAACATATAATAAATGTTACATATAAATGTCATAAAATACTATATTGTTACGGCTTATTATATAGTTTTCTCCTAAGGTTTCCTAAAATTATTTAATTAATTCCTATGACATAATATGTCATCTAAATCTTATATTATCAACTAAAAATGTCATAAGACATTATATTGCATAGTTTGAGCATTTTTAACTCTATTGTTCTTGGCTTTGGATCTTTATATAACATAATGACATAAAACTATATAATATAAGAGTTTAGTGTTCTTACATTGGTTTCAAGCAAATCAAATAGCCTAGGCTCCTCCAAAGCTCACGACTATATTATCAAAACATTTAGGTTAGGTTTTTGAATTTAACCAACACATAAACTTGATCATTATAACATTTAAATGGTAGATTTTCTTACTTTGCTAGTTTATCTCTTAGGCTTCACTTCTTCACTTTGGTGCAGAATTTTCCCATGGTAACATCACCATTTCGGCAGTATTTTGCCAAGGAAAAACAGAAGCATTAGGCTTGTGGTTTAACCAATACTTAAGGACAAACCAAGCTTGTTTTAGTATGGATTTTACCTTGCTTTGTTGTTGTTCTTAAGGGGCTGTCACGCCTGTTTTTCAGAAGCCAAAGAGGGTGTTAAATCACCATTAAACCCAGCACATGAACCGGTAGCACAAGGTGGAATAAGGGTGGGTTTTCCTTACCAAAAATCATCAAAAATGGGGTTCCTTGCTTGGATCTTCCTACCTCATAAAGCTTGGATGTTCTTCACTGATTTTTCATGAAGAGAACAAAGAAAAGAGCTAAGGAAAGCTGGAGAATATTACTGGAATGGAGAGGAGAAGAACTATGTAGTTTAATGCATGATTTATACCTTTTTAGTACTAGGAATCAACTCCCCTTCTCCTTGGTGATTTCAGTCGAGAATAGCCCTCACTTCTAGCACCAACTCCCACTATTATGCTGGATGGAAATGAGGTTGAATAAGCTTAGTAGAAAGAGGGAAGAAAGGTGAACAAAATGAGCATAAGTATGTACCTAGAGCTTACCTATATCAAGCTGGGTTCTCCATTGAAGTTGGCACCTTGCTCTCGGTTTGGAAGTAGCAAAGAGGGAGGGTTTGTGTTGTTACGGCTGAGAGGGAGAAGGTGAATGAGCTGGAATGAAGAAAAGAAGCTTTTAAGGAGATATGACTCATCTTGGTCAATGGTCAAGGATGACTTATTTCTAGATATTTATGAAGGTTTCCTATGGCTGAAGAAAACTAATTAGGTAGGCGGAAGTAAGTAGTAGTAATGGTAGGAAGAATAACTTTGTTTTAGCTCATTATATGTTAAGTGTAGACATGTCATAAGACTCTTACTTATGTGTAGTACTTGATAACTTATTTTTCAGGTACTTTAAGCTTGCTAATGGATAAGTATGACAACCCAAGCAGGCGGAAGAAGGAGGCAAGGTGGAAAGGTGAGGTTTGATTTGTTTATTTTATAAAGTGGTAACAATGTTACTTTAAATAAAGTAACCTTTAAGCCATGTATATACATAGGTGTGGCCGGATATTAGATGAGAAGGAAACTGTTATTATGCAGCCATGTTTGGTCAAGGTCAAGGAAAGAAGTTGGACCATTGACTAGATTAGGAAAAATAAGTGCTATTTTGGGTACTATTCACAATCAAGGCACATATTTTTGATTTTTTTGAAAAACTTTGAGGTAGGCATTCTAATGTGGTACTTTATGTCACATTAGTATATTTAAGGGTATTCAAGGCCCTAAAATCAAACAAAACTCATTTTGAAGACAATCTCACAAAAATGTGCTTTAAGGAAGCTTAGTGCACATTTTGTGTTAAAGCTTGTTTTTGAGCTTTGTTTTCTTTGGTAATGGTTTTATTATATCCATTACATGATTATTAAACTTAGGAATTTTATTTGGAATCAAACGGAGGTCACATGACCTTTAAAGCTTGTTTAGAGCACATTTTGCTCTAAGTGACTTTTGAGTATGTTAATGCTGGTTCTTGATGTTTTAGTTATGTCCAATAATTTTAGTACGTTCATTTATGTGTTATAATGCTCAGGACAAAATTTTAGGTCCTAAGGAGTTCATTTGGGTATATATTTACCCAAAATGGTCAAAGGGTGCAATATTTACTTTATGTTGACCACTGTTGTTGTTAAATTGATTTTAAGGCATGTTTAGGCCTTAATTTAATTGATTAAATGTTTAATCAATGTTTAATTAGTTAGGGGTATTTCATATTCAGTTCTTTAAGACATTTATGTTTTGACTTGTAGCCTTCGGGCCTCTGATGTTAGCTTCCGCTTTTGATATACGCTTGAGGATTTTGTATTAGCATTTGGATGTTTCGACATAATTTGACTATACTTCTATACAAGTATTTGTTTTTGGGCCTTATTTGCAAACGATAGTTTAGAGCCTTGCGTTATTAGGTAGTAATACGCGGCGTGTAACGTCCCTAACTCCTAGGCCAGTGTTGGGGGTGTTACAGGTTAACCATTCTGGAAAATTCAGTACCGTTACCGAAACCGTAACCGGTCAATTTACCCAATTCGGTTAACCATACCGTAAGAACCGGTACGGTTAACCTGAAAACAGGTACAGTATATTTCGGTTTCGGTCGGATACCGCGGTTTTGGAAATTTTTGGGCAGCCTTAACAACACCCCTGCTGACGCCTTGTCCCGCCTCCTGGAAGCTTCGTCGGCCAGCCTCCAAGCCGTGTCCTGGCCAGTGGTCACCTTCCTGTCGACACTTCGCTCCTATATTCAAACACACTGTCAAGATCTGTGCCACCAGATCCGATCCAGCCCCGAGGCACAACCACACTTTCAGGTAGTCTGATATCTAATTGAATTTGATTCTCGAATACCTCATCTACTACAAGGAGCGGTTATTTGTTCTAGGCATCCACCCTCCGCCACTTGTTCTTCCCGGAATTCCATAGCTCCCCGCTAGGAGGCCACAGCGGCATCGCTCGTACCACCACCAAGCTCACTGACGCGTTTCATTGGCCCAGTCTCCGCCATGATGTCCATCACTTCGTCACTACTTGCACCATATGCCAGGAGGTAAAACCCGAGTACCGCGCCCCCAAAGGCTTACTTCAACCCCTCCCCATCACAGGGAAAATTTAAGACGCCATCTCCATGGATTTCATCACTAATCTACCCCCGACTCACGGCAAGTCCACAATAATGGTGGTGGTCTATCGCCTCTCTAAGTACGCACTTTTTTGCGCCCTCGGCCCCAACTATACAGCAGTGCAGGTCGCCGATCTTTTTGCCCAAGAGATATGCCGTCTCCACGAAATGCCATCTAGCATTATGTCCGACCGTGACCCCATTTTCGCCATTTCATTCTGGCAGGAACTATTCCGCCTCCACGGTACCACCCTCTCTATGTCCAGCGCATACCATCTGCAGAGCGACGGGCAGACGGAGATCGTCAACCGTCTCTTGGAAGACTACTTGCGCTGCTACGTGGATGACACTCCAAAATTATGGTACTCCTACCTCCATTGGGCCGAGTGGTGTTACAACACGTGCTTCCACTTCGCCATTGCAATGACCCCGTTCGAAGTTGTTTACAGGCGTGCCCCCGGCCCTAGTCGACTACTTGCCCGACGCCACCATAGTCACCGTCGTCGAGTCAACCATCGCTGATCACACCCACCTATTGCAGCGCCTGAAGGCAAATATTTAGCAGGCTCACCTTCATATGCGGCAAAAGGCTGATAGAAAACACACTGATGCCTCTTTCGCTGTGGGCGGCAAGGTTTATGACAAGCTTCAGCCCTACCGTCAATCATCGGGCGCCAACCGCCACTCATACAAGCTCACCAAGCGCTTCTACGACCCGTTTTATATCTTGGAGCACATTGGACCCGTCGCCTACAAGCTCCTCCTACCCGCTTCTGTGAAAATCCGCAATGTCTTCCACGTCTCACTCCTCAAACAAGCCCGCAGTGCCCAGCCAGGTGCAACCTAGAGTTCATCGATGGCCATCCAATTTTGTCCCCCAAGCCATCTTCGCCATCCACCGTCAACTCGTCGGTATTTCCTTCGTCCCACAGGCACTCATCTAGTAGCAAGGGCTACAAACCGAAGACGCCATGAGGGAATCCGTTGCTGACCTGGCCGCTGACTACCCCAACTTCTACCTTGAGGACAAGTGAGCTTCTGAAGAGGGGGCAATGTGGCCTACAACCCTCAAGTAGTGGGAAGGAAGACACTAGAGTCAAACATGCTCCAAAGTGGTTAGCTAACCACGTCTCAAATGAGGAAGTAGTGGGATTAATTTCCAGTAAATTTAATTAAGAGACAAATTAGGTAGTGGTAGCATTAAGGATAATTTCTTTTAATCAATTAAGTAGTGCCAACATTTACTGTTAGTTAGTAGCTAGTGGGTAAATTAATCTGTTTGTGAGAGTAAGGGTGGATCCCAATGAAAAAAAGAAGAGAAAAGCCCCAATACAGTAATGACAAGTGTCCACTTTAAGGTGAATTAATCTAGTCAAAATATTAAGTCGACGGTCGAACGCTCCCTAATCTAACCAGAAACCTTAACGGTTTCAGACACCTTACAATGTATGTGTGAGAGCTCATTAATGAGTCTGACACTGCATGCAGACAAATGAGGAAAACAAGTAGAAAAAAATGAAAAAAAATTATAAAATAACATTCAAAGACAAAAATAATACTTATATTAACCTCCTTGTCAAACTATTTCCTGAAATAACACTCCCGAGAGAAATCATCTCTTGAAGAGACGATTTCTTCAATTATGAATCTGGAAATCGTCTCTTGAAGAGATGATTTCACCAAATCCCACGCCACGTGAGCAGCTGAGTCAGTGGGATGGGGGGGGAGTTGAAATCGTCTTTTGTAAAGATGATTTCATAAAATTATCTTTACAACAGACGGTTTCTTATCTTATAACGGGCGCGTTGATTTTCTTTTAAACTTGCGAAATCGTCGCTTGGAAAGACGATTTCATTAGAAACTGAAATTGTCTCTTGAAGAGACGATTTCACGGGTTCTAATATCCCCGCGATCTCCTTCTCTTCTTCCCCATTCTCATTCTTCTTTCTCTGCAAACATACAGAGAGCAGCAAGACGCGAAGTGCAGCGCCACCACCACCCTAGTTCCGGTCGAAAATCACTGCTGGAGCTCACCGGTCGCCGCCCTAGCTGCCGCCACCAACCAGCTTCAATCTTAGTCCAATTTTGCACAAATACAAGAGGTAACCCTAAACCATAATAAGTTAGGTATTGTTAGAGAATTGGGTTTTTTTTTGCAAATTATAATTGATTGGTACATTGTTAGTAAAATGCTGAACTGTGCAGAGCTGGGTACTATAATTTGTAGATTTTGATTTATGAATTTAGGATTTTTGAATGTTCTTAATATTATACCTTGTTATTAATTTTTTGTAAATGTAGAAGATAATGTGGATCATAATTGTATCATTGTTTGAATTATATGATTTCCTAAATTATAGTTGATAATTTTGAATGGGAAACGTTGATTTAATAGGTGGATATGTGATTGATTGTGGTTGGTTGATTAAATTTGTGATTACTCGATGGTGTTATCATATAGGTGGAATGTCCGCCATTATCCAGTTTTTGTGTCGTGTTAGTGGCAAAATAGTGCATGGGGTACATGGAGCTGATTACGAGGGTGGGAAGAGGAAGCTCATTTTGGTTAGCGTCCACACCAATCATGAGCAGCTTATTGCTCAGATTGGTTGAAATACCCCAAACCTAGTTATGTTGTTTAAACATTTAAATATGGTATATTAAGACTAAAAAGAGTCTTAGTAACATTAGTAAACAAATTTAAACAAAAGAACACAAATGTGTTTTAAGGTCAATAAGAGCCAAAATGTGCTCTAAGCTTGGGTTGAGCTTAGTTAGGACTAATGAACTTACCAAGACCTCATTTATATACTAATGAACATATTAAACCAATTACCAAAGAAAACCAAGCTTGAAAACAAGTTAAAACACAAAATGTGCTTTAAGAAGTCTTAAAGCACATTTTTGAAAAATTGTCTGTAAATGAGTTTTGAGTGGCTAAATGTCCATCATTACTCTTAAATATATATGTGTACTATATAGTATCACATTTGGATGTCTATATCAATGGGAAATCAAAAATTTCACTTCTATGTGCCTTGTTTTCATGAATAGTGATTTTAATAAGCTATTTGTAACACATGTTGTATTAATAATTAAATGTTCAACAAAGACTAAAATACCCTCATATTACTATTGGGGGCCGTTTTTTTAAGGTTGGTGACTCACCACTCTTGTTAGCTCATTAGTTAAATAAAGATGACAAGTTAAGTACTATTTACTTTACTTATTAACAAATATCTTCAAAAGCAATTTACCTTCTTCATTTCTTTCATGTTCCCACCGTCTCCAACTCCATCTCCTTCCTTCTTGCTCTCATTTTCGAACAAGCTACACACCACCATCATTTCACCACCTTTGACCATCAATAATTCATAGCTCACTTAACCAAATCAAATTCTAAAACCACCATCTTCTTCCTCTCATCAAGCTCTTCATTCCTATCTTCTCAAAACTTCAAGAGCCCCATTTCGGTGCCATGGAGTTCCACCATTGAATGAGCTTGAGCTTGTATTTCTACATATTATTACTCTCCTTTGCTTCTAGGTAAGGAATCTCAAATAAAACTACATTTCCTCCATGTTTTGTTGTGACCGAAAATACCCATTGAAGGTGCTCTTTATATGGCTTTGTTTTAGCTTCATTCCAACCTTTCAAGGACTAGGTGGAGTCCTCTCTTCATAGATATTCAAACTCTCTTCAAAGACCAAGGTAAAACAACTACATTAATGTTTTGAAACAATGTAAAAACTAGGGTTTACAATGAGATGAAGCTTAAAGCTTGAATACTCATTATGATGTTTGTATATTGTTTAGAACTTGACAAGGAATCAAATACCTTACCGGTTTTATAAGGAAACAAGAAAGAAGTGGTTTGGAAAAGAGGTAATATACTAACCTAATGTTGTTTTAATGCCTTAGGAGAAATGAGCTTATAATGCTTGTTAAAACTACCTAAAGAGCAAAAGGTGAATGACCTAGTAAATGTTCTCAAGGAGACTAGTAAAAGAACATATGTCTTGTTGTATGTATTTGCAGGTCAAAGGCATATATATTGTGGAAATTCAGTGTTTATGATTTAAGCACTTTAAGGCCTAAGAGCCATGCATTTTAAGGGCCTAAGTGCCATGCAATTTAAGTTATGCATTATATTTTAATGTAGTGAGATTTGAGTGAAGTTTTGGTGTTCTTGGGTGTTTAAAGGTGAAAACAATGTGCTTTGGTGTAACAAAATGCTAGGAAAACCTATGTCGAAATTTAGGAAATGCATAAGGAGTTCAAGATGTTTTAAAGGAATTTTGATGAACTAGGAAGTGTTCTAGAGTGTAATAGGACTTAGGCATGATCTTGAGGTTTTAGTATGTACCAAAGTCATTTTGGACTTAGGTAAGGACTTAGGCAAACTTTGGTAAAATAAGGAGAAATAATGTCTTAAGTGTTCTAGGTGAACAAAGAGACTTAGACATCAACTAGGATCTAAGTGGTAAGAAATGATGCTTGGGAGATGATGTTAAAATGAGGAGAAAGCATTTTGGGATAGTAGTTATCATAGGTATGAAACACCACTTGAAAACTAATAAGGAAAATAGCATAAGTGTTAGGAATTTTGAGAAGAAATGAGTAAAGGTTTAAGGAATTAGAAAATGAGTTTTATGAGTGTTTAAGGATATTTTAAGGTGTGTTTGAAGTGCTCAAATGAGGTTAGGATGTACTAGGATATATGGGGTGAAGTTTGGAGTTGAATGAGAAAAGGAAAACAAGGGTCTGGAGCAGACCGAACTTGCGACCGAACTTGCAAGTTCGGTCGAGCCCAGTTTACCCTGCGAGAATTGGCTTCTGGAATGGACCGACCTTGGGGACCGGACTTGCAAGGTCGGTCGGGCTTGTATTTGTGTACGGATTAAGTTTCTGGAATCGACTGGACATGGGACCGGACTTGGCAAGTTCGGTCGGGCTGAATTTTCAAAGGGAAGAAACTCTCTGGAATGGACCGAACATGCGACCGAACTTACAAGGTCGGTCGGAGTAAAAAATTTTGACGGAAATGTGTTCTGGAATCGACCGAACTTGGGTAAGTTCGGTCGGTAAGGTCGGTCGGACCAAAACTTGTAAAAAAAAACAGAAAAGAATGTGACTTATTTAGTTAACCCTAGGGGGTATAATGAAGGTAACCTAGGTAAGTTAGACATTAAAAACATGTCATACAACCATGTTAAATACTTAGTAAGTTTGAAGTTAAATAAATAATTAACCGACGTTATTAACTATGTATATGAGTGACCTACGGAGGAAATCAATCGAGGCAAGGACCAAGGTATGGTTTTCTTGTCTGTTGCCTACCAGTTTACACCGGCTTGTGTGTTGTTTGTTTCTGTGTGTTTATGACTTTGTAAGATTAAACCATGTAAAGAGTTTACAGTTGTTTAATATTATTATTTGATAAGTATGACTCTCTCTTCCCTTGTGTGTCTAACAAGACTTGACCTATTATTGTGTATTGAGTTCAATAATGAACTGCTAACAAGTGCTAACGGGGGAAGTGAGGAGTCCGGTCTGTTCCGGCCACGCGTGTGAGTATGGGAGTCGATGTCATAACCGGTTCGATTCTCTTTGTATGTTTGGTTGTTTTCCAATTTGGTTTCCAACCTTCCCTTTAGCTAAACCAAGGCTATTTTACTGACTCACGTCGGGCCACAGGGCATACTATGTGTTTTATTCGGTGGGCTTGGATCACTATATCCGAGGCACCTTGTGTTAAGTTATCAGTTCAATCTAACAGGACGGTAACGAGTTATGTAACGAGCTTAGCATGAGCATGGCAACATTCTCTAGGCTCTCAATGGGGACTAACTGTGTTGGTTCTCTTCCTAAAAGGAATTGTTCTTGTGTGTGTGTGTGATGTTGTGTTCAATACCCATGTTATGATATATATATGTATAAGTTGTGTTTTAAAATGAATGCCATGTCATCATGACAATTAGTTTGCGCGCATCCCGGTAGCCGATGGGCTGCGCGTTAAACCATACCAGCCAAGGGTTGTTGACCCCCTCGGGGGATCCATATTTCTTTTACAGGATGAGGATCGAAGAAGCGGAGTGGCTTTAGATCCTAGGATGCAGGTTACTTTTGAATACTTTTGGATGTTGGCCGGGATGCGCTGTGCTCCCGTGGCGTTGTGTATTTGGTTATGAACGGTTACAGTGATGGTTAACAGTGAAAGATGTATGTAAACACTCGGTATTTTGTTAATGTATATATATATGATTAATAGTTCTATGGTCGGGAGTCTGATCATCAGACGGTACACTTGTATTTATTCAGCTTGTTAGCCACGTGGGTGGTTGACGGCGTTGTAGCACCATTCGTTTAGTTACTGTTTAGTGTTTAAATTCGCTGCGATTTCAAGTAGTGTTATGTGGTAGTAGGGGTGTTACATGGTAATCGTTCCGACATCAACATGTGCACACACGAAGTGAAGCTGTCACAGCGAATGGGTCAGACAATGAATGACGACACTACAAAGTGGACAGCCATACCTATTGAGGACAATGAGGATGTTCAAAATGCCATGTTCTACTGTCAAGGTGAAAGGCCACGAGATATATTCTATGAATTGTACGTTGAAGTACATGAAAACCGACAAACACAAACACTTCTCACCTCCTCATCTTATCAACACCACAGCCCTCCAAGCTTCACACCACCCAAAAACCAAACCCCTTCTGCCTTCTTCATATTCACCACACCAAACACAAATCATTACAAACACTTCTCTTGTACTTAATGCTCCTCCTCAAGATCAAACCTCTTTACAAACACAAACTCATTCCTCATTCCCAACACCAGTTGAAGATGATATTCCACTCAATGCTCCTTCTCAAGATCCAACCTCTTTACAAACACAAACCCATTCCTTATACCCAACACCAGTTGAAGATCATCTCCAACATGACGTTGGTGATGATTTTGGACACTTTTATGATGACGGTGACTTGCGGGAAGACTTCGAGGAGGATGAGATAGAAGGCTTGGAGGTGGTTCATCCGACGATGACGATGATGACAATGACGGTGCTGATGATGCCACACCGGCTAAAGAAGCTACTGCTGTGGTCACTACCACCACCGGGGACGACAATGCTTCTCTCATCCATCCATACCCATTCTACAATGCCGGTGGTGGTAGTGGTATTATAAGGTGGGAGGAGGAACAAGAACTGGAACTGGGAGATTGGAGCTACATCGATGAGTTCAAGAAGGGTATGCTGTTCAGAAGCAAAGACATGCTGATACATGTAGTGAAGAGGCACCACATTATTCATCATTGATCGTTTGTGGTGAACCGGTCAACCACAAAGTTGTGGGACATCTACTGCCCATCCGAAAATGAGTGTGGATGGAGATTGCGTGGTGCGGTAACGAAGAAGCACCCTAGTTCCTTTATGATCACAGTTGCTGAAGGCCCACACACCTGTCTGAACTCGATCTTGAGTCAAGAGCATCCACATCTTGACTTGAGATTCACGGCATGCATATTCACTAAGTATGTCAAAGAGAATCCTTACATTAGAGTTGGTGACCTTCAGACAGTGATAGCTGATCAGTTCCAATATTCTGTCAAGAGGAAGAATGTTTGGGTGGCAAAGGTGAGAGCTATTGAGATGGTGTATGGTTATTGGGATGATTCTTACATCACACTACCCCCACTTGTTACGGGCAATTCAGCATACAAACCATGGCACGAAGGTTGAAATTGATTGGCACGACACTGATCCCGGGTACGGTATATTCAAGAGGGTTTTCTGGGCGTTCGGGCCATGCATTGATGCATTCAGACATTGCAGACCCGTGATATGTATTGGCGGTACCTTCTTGTACGGGAAGTACAAGCATAAACTCCTCATTTCATGTGCAAGTGACGCAGACAAACACTTAGTGCCACTTGCATTTGCGCTTGTTGATGAAGAGTCCTATGCATCGTGGTCCTAGTTTCTCTCTTGTCTCAGGGTCCACATTATATCGGCCCGCGAGGATAGTGCTCCAATGTGCTTGATATCCGATCGTCATGCTGGTATACTTGCTGATGTAGAGCGTTCAAACGGGGTATGGAAACCCCCTAATGTACACTGGAGATATTGTGTGCGCCACATCGTGAGCAACTTCAACAAGGTGGAAAGAAGTGTAGGGATGAAGAAGATGGCCTCCAGAGCAGCTTGCGCATCACAGCCCCGTAAGTTTGATATATGCATGACAGAGTTGAAGAGTGCTAGTGCCACTGCCCCTGATTTCTTTGACACTATACCGAAGGAGCAGTAGACATTCGCACAAGATGGTGGGCACTGATAAGTGTCTAAATGAGCATGTTTTATAGGTGTATTTCATATATTATATCAGCACTTTTCTTGCTCATTTCTCACTTATCGTATGTTTTTCCTCTAGTTTATGTTTTATTGATTATCTCACAAATTTATTGGTTAAAACATGAGGGAAAACCAAGCTAGGAGCAAAGTACACAAACGAAGAGACGAACGCATAGGGCAGACGGCTCGAAAAACGAAGTCCAAACGAAGAATCTAGAGCCGGTCAAAATTCACAAGTCAAATACACACGTCCGTGTGTTGTCCGTGTGTTGTCCTCGACTTGTCCGCATAACTGAGGGTGGACAGCAGGCGGACAGAGTGCTGTCCGCGTAACTTTGGGCGGACAGGGAGTGTGTCCGCATAACTGAAGGCGGACAAGAGATAGAGAGGAACCGTGAGATGTCCGCCCCTGTGTCCGCGTAATATTAGGTGGACAAGACTGTGGTGACCGCCCTTGTGTCCGCATAAAACAAGGCGGACAGGACAAGAGAAGGTGGACAACGTGTGAGACGTCCGCATAACTAAAGGCGGACATGAACGCGGACGCGTGTAAATGTCCAGATCCAGAAATTAACGCGACAGACTTCGGTGCTGTTTATCTTCTTCGCGGCGCCTGCAACTTATCCATCTACTCCTTCAACAATATCAGGCGCCTGCCGACAGTAAATCCTCACGCGTAGAGCCACCCCAATCCATTCCTCAAATTGCTCACGCGGTGTTCCCTCTGTCTTCTTCCCCTTCCTTTCTTCTATAAAACCCACGCTCCTTCTGCTCAATAAATCATCCCTTCCTGAATCCAAAATTAGACTTAGACCACCGTTACAGACAATCGACCACGACCACACCATTCACCTCTATCCTCCACTTCTCCATTTTAGTTTTATTCTTCTTCCACCACACAGCAGAAGCACGATAAGAAGAAGAGAAGAAAGGGAGCTGGAGCAGAAGCGAATCGCAGTCCAGTCTCCGCGGCAGTCTCCAAATTAATGGCTAACTCTGCTTTCTTTTTATTACTATTAATGTCTGAGTGATTTTACTCGTATCCTAGGATGGGGTTTGACCCCAAATAATTCAGACTTATTATTAATACCAAGTTTGCTTATAAATATTTGTTTTGTCTCTCTAAATTATTAAATGCTTAAGAACTGATCATTTTTATGCATTTACGGTTTCTCTTATTTTCAATGATTTTGTAAATCTGAGAATAGACCACAAAGAAAGACAACCGTTAGATATTATCTCCTTGATTAGCAGATAAAATCCATCGCTGTTTTAAAAGAATTCTTGCTTAATGCTAATTAATGATTTAGACTTCTTCTGATTGTAAAAAGTCTACTGAATTAATTAAGAGTTGTCCTTATCTATGATTTAGGAAGGCCACAAGATAAATTCTTAAACAGACAAATAAGAGCAAATTAGGATTATAATTAATGTCTGTACTTAAATAAATATTTATCACCTGTTTCACTTATTAAACTTGTTTTAATTCCTTTCAGCAAATATTGTTAAATGCTTAGCGTGACAAAACTGCATTTATTTGGTAACTATCAACATATGATTTTGAGATAGTCAAGGATACCACAAAGGAATTAACCTTGGTATTTACACTCCGGATTGAGCAGGAAAATACTGAGGCTATTAATAAGAGTTCGTAACTGACAATTATTAACTCTAATAGACAATAAATAATTAAGACAGGATTATAAAATTATTTAAGTAATTTAGGAAATTCCCCCGCTATCCTAGGATACCTTTTTCCATCCATTTACTTTATTTTACTGTTTTTTATTATTTATGCACTAATCCTAAAAATCAAGCTTGCCTCCGGCTAAACCCCAATTTACATTTTATGCACTTTTATTTATCTTTTTGTACATTTACTAAACTGGATAATTAATTAGATAGTTGCGAAGTCTCTGTGGATACGACCTTGTTGTACTACAAAGATTGGGTTCACTGCCCATAGTTAGCAAGATAGTTTAACTATTATTTTGCCCAACAGGCACCGATTCGGCATGATGACTACGAATTTGAGCGAGAGTTACAATGCAGCTTTGCTCGGTGCTAGATACTTGCCTATTGCTGGTCTGGTTGAGAAGACATTTTATACCTGTGTAAAGTACTTCGACACGCGAAAGGGTCAGACATCGGCAACTGTTGTACTAGTGTTCGTTATGTTATACTAGTCGATTGCTTTTGTACTTGAATTTGTTTGTTAGACATGAACTTTGCTACGTATTACTCATTGAATGCTAATGGAATTTTTTGTTGTTGTTGAAGTTGCATATTTTTTTTAAATACAAGCCTTTGATATTGTTGAATGTTTGTTATTTAACATTCAGTTACACATGGATCTTGGTCCACGCCCTGGTTCTTTACTTAGACATCAGCGTAGTCATAGGTCTAGGTCCGTGTGGGATGGGAATGAGTATCAGGTGCTACACTGTCATCGCTACGAGGCTAGTTTACGACGCGGTGGACATGTTCGTTACGATGAGAGGATGCGCCCATATTTAGAGGATTTTGGATTCATTGGGATGACCAGTTGAAACGAAGAATCCATTCTTGTCCAATTCAACCTTTCTTACTATCCTATGTTACCTAGTTACGTTCGTAAGGTCAATGAGAGAGAAAGAGAGAGAGAGAGAGCTTTCGCTGGAATCAAGCTTAAGTTCGATTGCTAAATGTAGCGTGTCTTATTACATGGGGATACTCCCCTATTTATAGTGTTTTTACATCTAATCCCAGGCTGCTGACCTGTCCTTTTCTATATAAAAGTACATTTTTACCCTTTCCTTGTGGCTTTGCTCGGTCACAGACGACCGGCCGGATTATATCTTATCTAGCCCAGTCTGTCCGGTCATAGATGACCGGATGTTTTATACTTTCCTTAAGCTCTATTTCTATCCGGCTAGAGGTGACTGGGTGCTTTACATGCTTTTCTTTGGTTGGTACTATTTCTTCCCTTCTCATCAGTCCCACAAGGCACGATGGCCTGCGGCTCGTTGGCCGGATCTTTACTTTCAAGGCACGATGGCCTGCGGCTCGTTGGCCGGATCTTATTTTCAAGGCATGATAGCCTGCGGCTCGTTGGCCGGTGCTTACATTTCAAGGCATGATAGCCTGCGGCATGTTGGCCGTTTACTTTTCAAGGCATGATAGCCTGCGGCTCGTTGGCCGGTGCTTAATTTCAAGGCATGATAGCCTGCGGCTCGTTGGCCGGTTCTTACTTTTCAAGGCATGATAGCCTGCGGCTCGTTGGCCGGATCTTTCTTTTCAAGGCATGAAAGCCTGCGGCTCGTTGGCCGGATCTTACTTTTCAAGGCATGATAGCCTGCGGCTCGTTGGCCGGATCTTTCTTTTCAAGGCATGAAAACCTATGGCTCGTTGGCCGGATCTTACTTTTCAGGGCATGATAGCCTGTGGCTCATTGGCCGGTGCTTACTTTTAAGGCATGATAGCCTGCGGCTCGTTGGCCGGATCTTACTTTTCAAGGCATGATAGCCTGCGGCTCGTTGGTTGGGTATTACTTCTTTTACTTTTTTCAAAAAATGATACCTCTTTATTGAAGAATCACAGATTTTACACATAGAACTTTTTCAAACATTCCCCATGCCAAGAATGTGGCAATTCGCACCCTTTACTATTTTTTAAACGGTATGAAGCTCGTCCAGTCCTTTGGTGTATGATGTATGGCCCTTCCCAGTGAGGCTCAAGTTTCTTGGGTTGTTTGACTTCACGGAGAACCAGCTCCCCTGGGGCAAAACTTCACTCTTTTATTCTTCGGTTGAAATACCGCTTCACTTTGGATTTATCTTTTGCCATCCTTACTTCGGCGGCCACCCTAGTTTCTTCGAGGAGATCTAGACGATCCTGTATTCCTTGATTGTTGATCTTTTCATCATACGACTCCCACCTTATTGATGGTACTACAATTTCCGCCGGAATATCGGCTTCCAACCCATACGTTAGTCTGTAGGGTGTTTCTCCAGTTGGCCCCCTTTCTGTTGTCCTGTACGACCAGAGGACTTGGGGCAACAATTCCGCCCACTTTCCTTTTCTTTCATCAAGCTTTCTTTATTGCTTTTACTATCTGACCATTCACATTCTCAACTTGCCCATTTACCTGAGGGTGAGCCACTGATGCGAATCTTAAGTCAATTTTCCATTCCTCGTAGAATGCTCGAAAGCTTTCGCAATTGAATTGCGCTCCGTTATCTGTTATTATTGCCTTTGGAATACCAAACTTGCACACCACATACTTCCAAATGAACTCTTGTGATTTTCTGGCTGTAATAGACACAGTAGGCATTGCCTCGACCCATTTTGTGAAATAGTCGATGGCGACATACATGAACCTGAACCTCCCAGGTGATGCTTCCGGGAATGGTCCCACAATATCTAATCCCCACATAGCAAAGGGGATCGGACAGAGGATAGATTTTTGTTCCGCTGGGGGATTATGTATTTTGTTTCCGTGTTCTTGACACTTGACACACTTTTGTATATATTCTTTGCAATGTTCCATCATTTTTGGCCAAAAGTACCCCAGCCTCAAGATTTTATGCACTGTAGTTCTTTCTCCTTGATGTTTTCCACAGGATCCATCATGTACTTCTTTCAAGAGCTTAGCCCCTTCGGCCATGGTAATACACTTTAGTGCTGGCCTCGCGAAAGATCGTTTATATAGCTGATTATCTTTAATGAAAAAGGATGCGGCCCTTCTTTTTATTACTCTGGCCTCTCTTTCCTCTTCGGGCAACTTTCCTTGGCGTATATACTCTATAATTGGAGTCATCCAAGATTCGGTTTTTGCATTTGGCTCCACAGTAAACACTAGGGTTTCATCTATGCTTGATGCAGTTTTGATTTCTAGCCATATTTTATTGGGCACCTTTTCGGCCATGGTTGCCAATTTTGCCAAGGCGTCTGCTTCGACATTCTCCTTTCGAGGAAGGTGCTTCAGTTCGCACCTTAGGAAGTTCGCTTTTAGCTCTTGGACTTTGAGCAAATACCTCCAAAGTTTTTCTTCTTTGACCTCATAGACGTTGTCATTTTGTCTTGCTACCAACATAGAATCCGAGTATACCTCTAGCTCTGCGAAAAGTAGAAATTTGTAAGTTTTATTTACGACAAGATTTTATAGGAAGAAAATAAAAGAGAGAATATCTTCCTATGGGACCTGTTGCCCCTAGGGCGGTAGCCACTTCCAAACCCTGAATAAGAGCTTCGTATTCGGCTTCAGTGTTGGTGACGTCAAAGTATAGCCGAAAAGCATAGTTTAGATTTTGCCCATCCGGCGCTTGTACCACTATTCCGGCTCCTGCCCCAGTTTTATATCAGGCACCATCCACCAAGACAATGTATGGATTTTGGGGCTGTCTCTCCTCATTTGCAAAGTTTGTTTATTATGAAATCCGCCAAAGCTTGGGCCTTAATTATTGTCCTGGGCAAGAAGTGAATTTCATATTGTGTTAGCTCTACTGTCTAGCTCACCATTCGCCCGGAAGCATTTGGGTTGTTTGGTATTTGCTTGAGCGGCCAATTGGTCCTGACGAAGATTCAATGCGACTGGAAATAGGGCCGTAATTTTCGTGATGCCACTACCAAGGCGAACAAAATCTTCTCTATGTTCGTATACCGCCCTTCCGTTGGGTTCAAAATTTTGCCGGTATAATATACCGGTATTTCCCTTTTCTCTTCCATGATCAAGACAGCCGCAACCGCCCAATCTGTTGCTGACAAATAAAGGTAGAGGCCTTGGCCAGGGGCAGGCACACCCAACTTAGGTAGATCTCGGAGCATCTCCTTGATCTTCTCAAATGCATCTATACACTCTTGTCCCCACTAGAATTTGCGGTTTTTCCTTAGGATGTTGAAGAATGGGATTGATTTTTCCTGTAGCTTGGAGCAAAATCTGCTTAACGCCGTGAGCCTCCCATTTAGTGCATGAACATCCTTGATGTTCTTAGGTGGGGAGAGGTTGAGGATCGCCTGGCTTTTTTCTGGGTTAACCTCGATACCCCGTTGTCCGACAATGAAGCCAAGAAACCTCCTTTTAGTTACACCAAATACACATTTCTCTGGATTCAGCTTGATTTGATATTTATCCAGAGTATTAAATGTTTCTTCCAAATCTTTCATGTGTTGCTCTTTTGATGGACTTTTTACGACTATATCATTAACATAAGCTTCTACATTACGAGCAAGTTGTTGACTGTATACTTTATCAATCATTCGCTGAAAAGTGGCTCCCGCATATTTTAGGCCGAAAGGCATTACTTTGTAGCAGAATGTTCCGACTGAAGTCCGTGAAATCTTTAGGACATGCTTTATTCAAGTCCGTGAAATCCACGCACGTCCTCCATTTTCCATTTGCTTTCTTTACCATGACAACATTAGCCAGCCACCGTGGGTAAGTTACTTCCCTGATGAATCCGGCTTTGAGGAGTTTCTGGACTTCAGTTCGAGCTACCAAATCACTTTCCTGCCCTATTACTCTTTTTCTTTGCCTGATCGCCGGATGCTTCGGATCCACTCGGAGTTCATGCCGGATAACGCTTGGGTCTATCCCAGGCATTTCGTCTGTGCTCCAAGAGAACGTTGCCCTTCTTTTTTCCAGGAACCTCATTAAGTGAGTTTGTTCTCCGCTGTCAAATGCAGTTCCTATTTTAAAAAACATAGAAGGGTCAGATTTTAGATATACCTCTCTGGGGGGTCCTGAGTTGCTTGGTGCTCTTCTTTTTCTTGACTTGGCTCTGGAGGAAGCGGCAATTTCCCATTGAATTCCTTTTTTGATCCCACTGTTTTGACCACTTCTTCATTGGGTAGACTGTCCATTATGCGGACCTCACATATCCGCGCCATTTTCTGACTTCCTCTTATAGTGACCAATTTTCCGTTTTTGGTCAGATACTTTAATTTTAAATGATGGGTACTACATATAGCTTTGAAGGCATTGATCCCTGGTCTTCCAAGATACATGTTATATCAGAGAGGCCTGGTACAATGAAAGCCATGAGTTTTTCTGTCCTTCTTTCATCTCCCTGACCCAAAGTTATTGTAAAATCTATACTGCCGGAAGATGTGGTAGAAACTCCTCCCACGAACCCTCCTAAAACCGCTGAATATGGCTTGATCTGGTCCTCCGGCACTTCTAGCTTTTAACTGCTTCTGCTGATATGACATTAGCTCCGGCCCCACTGTCAATCAAGATTCCTTCCATCATTCGATCATTTACTTGTGCAAGAATGACAAGTGGGTCGTTGTGAGGATATAGCACTCCATCTTCATCTTCATCAGAAAAGAAAATCAGGGGGGGCTCTCTTTTAGCAACCTTTTTCTCTAGGAGCTCCTGATGCACTTGATGAATGTGCCTTTTTCTTTCATTAGGAGTTACAGGTCCTACTTCCAAAAAAAGCCCTATGAGTTTTCTTAGAAAAAGTTTTGTTAGCCTCCTTTGGGAAAGAAACCTTCTGTTTTCAAGAAATGAAATGAAAATACTACTTATCTTTTATTTCTTAATGCAATATTTGGTAAAGCTTACTCCTATACATCTTTGACTTTTGAAAGACAATCCATGATGGATTTTATTCTTAAGACGCCTGTTGCTGGAAAAGAAAGCTTTACTTCCCTTTTTTTACAGACCTGTTATCATACCCACTGATTCCCTATGGTCGAGTTTAGGGTGGACCTCCTCCTCTTGTCGACCTCCGGATGCATACTGATTGTTGCTTTGGGATGAATTTTGATTGCCTACTGCTTCTGCGGTCCGGCCTGCTGCTTTCCCTTCTTTTTATTTTCTTCAATGATTCTGAGCTCCTTAGCCAGAGTTGAAATACCCCAAACCTTGATATGTTGTTTAAATATTAGACTATGGTATATAAAGGCTAAAAAGTGCCTTAGAAATGCTATTAAGTGAACTAAACCATAGTAAACACAATAAAGTACTACTAAGACAGTTTGAGCAAAAACGTGCTCTAAGCTTGGAATGAACTTGGTTAGGACCCAAAGAGCCTACCAAGACTTAATAATATACAATTATTATTTAATAAGGCTAATTAAGTCCTTAAGAAACATTGGTAGACAATTAAACCAAAGAAAACACAAGAAAACACCATAAAGTCAATTTAAGCAAAAACTTGCCCTAGACTTGGTGTAACCTTGTATAAGACCTAAAG
This sequence comes from Limonium bicolor, assembly GCA_023374045.1. NCBI lineage: Eukaryota > Viridiplantae > Streptophyta > Magnoliopsida > Caryophyllales > Plumbaginaceae > Limonium > Limonium bicolor. The sequence goes on along the minus strand of CM041777.1, from coordinate 98,841,121 downwards.
GTCATTCCTATACCTTATTAACATGCTAATGAACATTTTAAATCAATTACTAATGAAAACCTAGCTTGAAAACAAGTTAAAACATAAAATGAGCTTTAAGGAGTCTTAAAGCACATTTTTGAAAAATTGTCTTGGAAATGAGTTTTGAGTGGCTAAATGTCCATCATTACTCTTTAGTCAACATGTGTACTACTTAGTATCACATTAGGAAGCCTAAATCAATGGGAAATCAAAAATTGCACAATTATGTGCCTTAATTTGTGAATAGTGCTAGTTTTGACTTAAGTCAACTTTAATTGGTTAAATGGTCAACAAAGACCATAAATATCTCTAATATGTAAGGGGGCACGGTTTTAGTGGTGTGAGTCATCACACTTGGCCAGCCAACTAAAGAAAGTAAAAGAAAATAAAGTAAAAGTTACTTTTTGCCTTAAAACATAAATATCTCCAAATCTTACCTCTCTCCTCACTTTTCCTTCATTTCCCCTTGCTCCCACCGTCACTTATCTTCATCCTCCCTTCTCCATCTCGTTTTTGCTACAACAACCATACATTATCCATCTTCAAATCCTTGTAACTCCTAGCTCCATGATCCAAATTTAATTTCAAGGCTACCTTTGTCTTAGTTAGAGTGAGCTCTTCATTTCTATCTTTTCAAATCTTCAAGAACTCCATTTTGGTGCCATGAAGAATCTCCATTGAAGGAGCTTGAGCTCATATTTTCATGCCTTGTCATTCTCCTTTGCTTCAAGGTAAGGAAAATCTAAGTTTCCTTTCATTTTGGTTCATAACCAAAAATTCCCCTCTTAATGGTGCATTATCTTGCTCTTCATTTAGCTTGATTCAATCTTCAAAGGACTATGAGGAGTCCTCTCTTGCTTCTTATCCAAGCTCTCTTTCAAATTCCAAAGGTAAACATCAATTTTAATGTTTTAAGACACTTATGTAAATTTAGGGTTTATATGTGAGTTTAAGTATGAAACTTAATGCTCATTACCCTTATATGTATATTGGTTAGAAGGTTGACAAGTGATAAAAGCTCCTTGCCGATTTTCAACCAAGAAAGAACAAGAGAAAACATGTGAGAAAGCTTGGGAAACAAAGAGGTAAATGACCTCTCTTAATGTAGTTTTATGTACTAGGGAATTGAGCTATATTTGCTTAATAAATAACCTAAAGAGCCAATGGGAAATGAGCTACAAAACTATCCACAAGGTGGACTAAAAAGACATGGGAGCATTGTTGTGTGTATTCGCAGGTTGAAGCCATTTAAATGTGGAAATTCAGTGTTTAAGGTTTATGCAATTTAAGGGCCTAAGTGCCAAGCGATTTAAGTTTATGCACTATATTGTGATGTAGTGTAGTTTAAAGGTTTAGTTGTGTGTAAGCACATCTCTTGTGAAGATGAATGTCTTTGATGGTTAAAGGATGAAAAAAAACCATATGTTTGTGTGTAAGGATGTGTATTATGGGATTGAGTGTTCTTGGATTGTATAAAAGTGGAAAACTATGTGTTTTGGTGTAAGGTGATACAAGAGAAACTATGTCAAAATTTGGTGAGTAAACAAGGAGTTTTAGGTGTTTAAATGAAGTTTGGTGACCTAGGTTGTACTAGGAATGGTTAAGGTTTATATTGGTGAAAGAAAGTGAGTTAAGGTGTTCTTAAGTGTTAAGATGCCATGGGCATAGTCTTGGATGATTTAGAGAACTAATGGATGGTTTCTAGATACACCAAGGTCATGGTGGAGATGTGGTAAAGTCTTGTGCAAACTTGGTCAACAAAAGACGTATAAATGCCTTTGAAGGTTTAATTTTGAACTTGTGGAAAGACTTGAGGGAGTGTGTGTAAAAGGGATGAGTGTGATGTAAAATGGTGCTTTAGGAGTGGTTATCTTGTTGTGGAAGAACACTTTGGTTAGTGGAAGTTTTAAGTAAAAAAAAATTACAAGTTACAAGTGTAAGTAAAATGTTCTAAGTGTTAAGGATTTAGTAAAATTTGAGTAAAAGTTTAAGGAGTTTTTAGGATGATTAGAGAGGGTTTTAGTGTGCCAAAAGATGTTAAAACATGTGGGAAAACATGTGTAATGCTTAGGAAAGATTGGGGTGAATTTGGAGTTCAAAATGAGGAGAAAAGCACTTTGAAAAATGGGGTCTGTTCTGGACCGCCCTTGTGGGAGGTCCAGTCGAATTCTGCAGTATGAGTGTGGCTTCTGTTGTGGACCGCCCCTGGGACCTCCCCAGATGGGCGGTCCAGACAGAGAGAAAGAAAAAAATTTGTTTAAGGCTTCTAATGATGGAGGATTGAATGGTAATGGTTTTAGATGATGTTTAGGCCTCGTTTGGTGACATGTAAAGACCTTAAAAAGTGTAAACAAGTGTTAGGTTGGATGTGAGAGTTGTGAACTTAAGATCACAAGAGTAAAATTAAGTGTAACGGGATGACGGGGTTAACTATGGGCGCATTAGACGTTAAACAACATATTACCCCAATGTTAATGAAAGTAATTGTAATGTTACCAGTTGTTCAAGGGTTGTTCGAGGAACATAGGAGGACACAATAGAGTGGACCTCGGTGACAGGTATGGTTTTCTTGCATTTGTGTTCTACCGGATTACACAGGCTTGTATGCCAATGTGTTTTTCTGAATGTTTGCCACCTTATAAGATAAGAACATGTAATGAGTTTATAGTAATTCGTTATATGGTGTGTTAGTTCTGATACCGTTTAACCTCAAATATGTGTTAAACTTAACTAACCGACTCTAGGATCACATAAGAGATCGGTATTCGGATTTAACGACCCAAACCATGGGAACGTTCTAACCACGGCTATGCGTGAGTTAGTTGTGTGTTGTTTGTGCGTGTAAGTATGTTTACCACCTTTGTGTGTGTCTAACTGGACCCTAACACGTACTTGTGAATTAATGTACTAAGTTTGATAATGGGACTTCTAACAAGTGCTAACCGGGGAGTGAGGAGTCCGGAGTGTTCCGGCCACGCGTGTGTAGTATGGGGTCGTTGTCATATCAGGTTCGATCCTCTCCGTATGTTATGGTTGTTTTCCTTTTTGGTTTCCAACCTCCCTTTAGCTTATAAGACTATTTTACTTACTCACGTCGGGCCCAAGGGCATACTATGTTTGTTTGGTGTGCTTGGATTACTATATCTGACGCACCTTGGGGTTAAGTTATCTGTGCATCTAACAGGACGGTAACGAGTTATGTAACGAGCTTAGCATGAGTATGGCAGCATTCTCTGGGCTCTACTAGTGAACTAACTATGTTTGGTAAATGTTGCGCTGCAATTCTTATTGCGATGTTATGTTGTATGTACGCTAAAATGTGGAATGAGTTATTGTGTGGAGAATGTGGATCACGGATATGAATCCAAGGTTATTATAAGACGAATTTAAGTATAACCCGACTAGTGGGTAAGTGTCGTCTATTAAGGAAATAGCTCCATTAGAGGAGAAACCCTCTAGGGATAAAGAACACAATGAGTGATTTATCGAGTATAGATGTGTTGATTGATCTGTTGAACACCATTGTTGTGGGTATGCAATGTGTTATGTGTTTATAGTTTTCATGTTTGTTTTAAATATAATCAACCTCATGATTAGACGACAATTAGTTGTGCGTGGCCCGGTAGTATGCGGGTTGCACGATTACCATACCAGCAAAGGTGCTGAGCCCCCTGGGGGGGCCACCCTTTCTTTCCTATTTTTCAGGTACAAGGAGCTGGGAGCCGTTCGAGAGTAGGACGGGGTAGTTGTTTGTGCATGGGTAGTTGTTTTAATTACCTATGTATTGTAGGAGTAGTAAGACCGAAACTGTTATAGGCATCAGTTTGTAAATACTCGGTACAGTTGGAATGTATATGTATAATGAATGTTGGAAATGGAATGAAAATGTAATGTGTAGTTGCTCGGGAATCTGGTCCATCAGACCGATACAATGTGTATATAATAGCCTTGTTAGCCACGTGGGTGGCTAACGGCGTGTAACACCATTGAGTTAAGTAATGTGATGAGTTAAGTTTTCCGCTGCAATTTGTTGTTAAGTGTATGGTTGTAGTTGGGGTGTTACAAAAGTAGCACAATTTACTATTCGATGACTCCGATTTCCATGGTACTCACAAAATGCCACTGGGATTTCTCCTTGTGGCGGCTTCCTAGGATGGGGGAGATATCCTTCCCTTACTGCGGCCGCATACTTTCCTGGATCAATGTAGACAATGGGCCTCGTGTTTTGATGTTGCGATCCTTGGGAGGAGGATCCAGCTGTTGTCTTGTAATATGGTCGGTACCTCGACCCCCTTATGACGAACCTCCGGCGCCTCCACTTTGACCTCCTTTTTCTCTGATGCGACTGCTCCTTTAAAGCTGTCTGCTAACTCCTTGGCTTATTTCAGCTATCTCGGATTTCAAGTAGTCGTGAATCATCTCGGCCAGCTCCCCATAGGTCTTGGGTGCCTTGGTCGCAATTTTTCCGGCGAGACGGGGCTGTGCCAGGCCATTACCAAAAGCTTTAATCAGAATCTTCTCATCAATGTCATCAATCTCTGCTACCTTTTTGTGGAAGCGTTCACTGTATTCTTTCACAGTCTCCCCCCTTCCGCTGCCTCAAATCCATCAATTCTATCGTCTCTTTCTTGACCTTCTTACTCACAGCAAAATATTGCTCGAACTCCTCGGTTAGCTGCTTGAAACTGGTGATAGATTGCGGCGGTCTTGTTGAGATCCATCCCAATGCCCTTTTCGAAAGCGTCCCTGGAAATAAATTGCAGAGAGCAAGAGAACTAATTCCCTGAGTGTTCATTGCGAACATAAAATTTTTGATATGTTGAGCGGGATCCCCTGTTCCATCGTATTTCTCGACTGCCGGAGCGACAAAATGGGGCGGAAGCTTCGCTCTTCTTATCCTCTCCGAGAACGGATAAAGGCTCATGTCTATCTGGTTGTCTTCTTCCATCCATTCTCCAATAATGATCGTGGTGTCCTTCTGGTCCTTGCTCTCTTTCGTCATTACTTCCTTTCAAGTCTCTGCTCTTTAAAAGTTCTATAGCCTTAGTCATTTCTTCCCACTTTCTTGGTACTCCTCATCTCTTTGCATCAGTTCTTGTTGCAGAATCTCGTTTCCCTCCACGATCTTCTTGTCGATAGATCTGACTAATCCCTTCAGCATATCTTCAAGATCCTTTTTAGAGATAGCTTCTGGCATCTCTCGGCACTCATTTCTTCTTCAACACGATTACTCTCCCCTGCGGTGTTCTTTGGTGCTTTCTTGGATCGTGGAGCCATTTCCCGTGCTTAAATCCTGCAAAAAATACCATTAGCTATTTTAGATTTTCTCCTATTAACATCAAAGAACATTTCCCTGCTTCTACGTGACTTCGTGGTTGCTACTAGCTGTTCATTTCCCACAGACGGCGCCAAATGAAACGAAGAATCCATTCTTGTCCAATTCAACCTTTCTTACTATCCTATGTTACCTGGTTACGTTCGTAAGGTCAATGAGAGAGAGAGAGAGAGAGAGAGAGAGAGAGCTTTCGCTGGAATCAAGCTTAGTTCGATTGCTAAATATAGCGTGTCTTATTACATGGGGATACTCCCCTATTTATAGTGTTTTTACATCTAATCCCAGACTGCTGACCTGTCCTTTTCTATATAAAAGTACATTTTTACCCTTTCCTTGCGGCTTTGCTCGGTCAAAGACGACCGGCCGGATTATATCTTATCAAGCCCAGTCTGTCCGGTCATAGATGACCGGACGTTTATACTTTCCTTTAGCTCTATTTCTATCCGGCTAGAGGTGACCGGGTGCTTTACATGCTTTTTTGGTTGGTACTATTTCTTCCCTTCTCACCAGTCTAGAGTTCATCTCCTTGGTCTGGCATCTGATCACTGCACTGGTCGAGAGATGGCTCGAGAGACGCATACTTTTACATGCCGACATGAGAGACCACTGTCACACTAGAGGACGTTGTTGTACTTATTCGGCTACCTATAGACGAACTACCAGTCATGGGTACCACACATAGAGATTGGGGAGCGTTGTGCGACGATCTCCTTGGAGCTAGGCCGGCTGATCTTGGACATCATAGTAAGATCAAGCTTAGTTGGTTGGGTTCTACTTTCGGACAGTTACCTGAGCATGCAGATGAGGTGACAGTCATGAGGCACACCCGTGCTTACATACTGATGCTACTGGGTGGGACCGTTTTTGTTGATCGTTCGGGGAACCAGGTCCACCTGATGTTCTTGTCGCTCTTAAAGGACTTTGATCAGGCTGGACAGTACAGTTGGGGTTCCGCATGTCTGGTATGGTTGTACCGACAACTGTGTCTAGTGTGCGATGCTGGGGACAGTGGTATTACTGGGGTGCTGGTCGTCCTATAGGTTTTGGGCGTGGGAAAGATTTCCTTATAGCTCTCATCCGTCGACGTGCCCATTATGCTGGTCTGCTTCCTTTACTTCCGCTTGCCCATCGTTGGTATGTCGAGTTCAATGTGACTGGGCACTCTACGCATGTGTCCTCACTCACTATTGAGAGGCATTTGACAGGCAGACACCGCACCAGGTGAGTGTCGTTTTTTTTGTATGTTGCATTGGTTTCATTGCACAAACATTTTGTCTCTAGTCTCTACTTTTGGTGTTCGTTGTTTCAGATTGTCTGGCAGCCATATACGGAGGAGGTGTTACGGTCTCTTCCTCCGTATCGCTTGGTTGGTCTCCTCATTGCACGAGCTCGGGTGCCACTTATATGCTTTCATATAGTGGAGTGGCATCTCCCGGATCATGTGATGCGGCAGTTTGGCGGGAGGCAGTTTTCACCGGCTGATCCTAGGACAGACGGAGACGATGCACGGGTTGATCTGCACAACATTGACTTGAGAGGCCGCACCGATTGGAACTGGGAAACTCACCATTCAGAGTACATTGTCATGTGGAACCTGCGCGCTGAGAGAGTCATCCATCTACAGATGGATGATCCTGGTCCTGCGTACAAAGAGTGGTACGGTCGCAACACGAGGAGATACATTGGCCGTATGGGAGCTCTATTGGGATACATGGTGTGTAAATCTGACTTTACTTGTTTTATTTTAGTTTTATGACATATTATTTTGTTATATTCATATGTTGAATTGTGGTGACCACAAATGAGGTTATCGGCATGCTAGAGGCAATGCGTGTCGATGATGCTCTTGCTAGTCTACGGGTGATGAGAGACGAGTACAACAACACGTACTACGTCCTCCCACTGCCACAACATGTCCCAGCAGCTGCCCCTGACAATGAAGATGCAAATGCCGCTGCAGATCAAGGTGGAAGAGAAGGGCATGGTCGTCGTCCTCATGGTCGAGGTAGAGGAAGAGGACGAGCACGTGGTCGAGCTGCTAAGCCAGTAGATCATCAGGAGGCGTTCGACATAGCCGGTAGCATGACCATGTCTCAGGTTGTCGATCCTACGCAGCAGGTCGACACTACGGGATTTGCGTATCTTGGGAGCAGCTCAGGCTTTCACGGGACATCATCCTCCGATGCTGGGACGAACATGGACTTCGACATCACGACCCCGACTTCAGACCTAACTTTAGCCTCTACATCTACTCCTGGAGCACCACTTAGGGATAGAGATTCCTAAGATTGTCATGATGTAGGGGATCTAAGTGGTCATGACCTTGATCTTACTCTCGCATCAGCAGTTGAGGTTCCTGCACCTAGAGTGACTAGGACGTATGTACGACGTAGTAGACATAGATGGTGTAGGTGTTACATTTTGTAAACAACTTGAGTTTGTATTACTTGTTTATGTTTTCTATCTTATAACTATTATATTTGGTTCACATTTTAATTTCTTGTGTTTACATAATGTTACAATTGTGTTGAAGTGGTTCTGAGTATCGTGATTGTGTGAGGGTTCATAATATGTAGAGGTTGTTTGTTATGAATTTGTGGTGTTACAGTCCTTGGAAGATGTTCCAAGTGTGTGTTGTTGAATTGTGGTGTTCCAACACTTAGAAAATTTTCCAAGTGTTGTGAACAGGTGAAATCGTCTCTTCAAGAGACGATTTCATACTTATCTCAGTAGGCAAGAGACGATTTCACCTATTTTTTTTAAAAAAAAGCCCGCGGGTCGTCCCTTGGGCGGTCAAAACCAGAAAGGTTTGGCCTATGAATCATGAAATCGATTTCACTTGTTTAAAATAAAACAGGCGCGCGCATCATAGAAGACAAGAAACTGTCTGTTGTAAAGACGACTTTATGAATCGTCTTTACAAAAGACGATTCAACTTCCCCTGTCCCGCTGACTCGGCTGCTCATTTCTAGATTCATAATTGAAGAAATCGTCTCTTGAAGAGATGATTTCTCCCGGGAGTGTTATTTTAGGAAATAGTTTGACAAGGAGGTTAATATAAGTATTATTTTTGTCTTTGAATGTTAATTTAGAATTTTGTTAAAAAAAACGAGGTAACTTATATGTTGGTCCATCGAAAATTCTGAAATAACACTCCACAACAAAAATATTACTCATATTAACCTCCAACCAAAACTAATTCCTAAAATAATACTCCCGGGAGAAATCGTCTCTTCAAAAGACGATTTCACAAACTGTTGAAATTGAAATCGTCTTTTGAACAGACGATTTCACCTATTACCCAATACTTAAGAAAATTTCAAGTGTTGAAACGTTGCGATGGTTCAGTTTGACTCAGAGAGAATCAGTTTCTCAAAAATAGGTGAAATCGTCTTTTGAAGAGACGATTTCAGCTTCTACCGTAGTGTTATTTTAGAAATTAGTTTCAGTTAATATCAGGATTATTTTTAAAGAAAAAGTTATTTTGTATTTTTTTTTTCGTCCATCACATCTCTAGTTTGCCTCCTTCTTTACTCTCATGAATGATTGGTAGTGTCAACAAACTCGAAGCTTACTCTTCTTCCTTCTCCATTTCTGTTGCTTGCTGTCCACCATCTCGGTTGTTGCGCACCATCTCTGCATTTAATTTTCGTCGGAATTGTTGAAGAGCCGCTGCCGAGTTACCCTAAGATGGCGTATTCGAAGGCGAAAGCGATGGATCTAGCTGGAAAAGAAGATTTGTCTTCTAGCTTCTGCTCGATCTATTTTGCCGATTACACGAGTAAGGATGTGGCAAGGCTGTTGCCGGACTGTGGATACGTTTTCCTCAGGTATGCGTCCATTTCGCCTGTTTGCGTTGTGAAGAGTAATCTCAGTTGAGCACTACTGCCCACTGAGGTCTTGACTAGATGATTTGTTATCATTCTATGGCTTAATTCATGAAACTTCGGAATTTCCCAAACACATGGCTGTGTTCAGAGGAAACTAAAAGGAGGAAAAAGAAAATAGTTTGGTTGGAAGGTTTTTTTTCAAAGCCAAAGTGATCAATTTTTGGTGTATGCCTGAGATACGCTTTCGATCTTTTCCTGATTCTGGAAGAGTATTCTATGGCTTAATCTAGAAAAATGCAAGTTCTATTAGTTAGTGCTATGGTTGACAAAGGAGGGTTGTTCAACCAAGGGGTTTCTAATGGTGTTAAAGGTTGGAATTTTGACTCCAGAAAACTCGGACCGGGCAACTTTTTCAGACCTTGAGGTTAAAAGTAAAAGAACCGGGAGTGGAGAACTCCTATCCCTCCGTGGAGCTCCTCTGAAATCAGAGAGATATTCCGCTGTGCTCTGGAAGGGATATACATAGCTGGAAGAAGATGGAGAAAATATCTTGAAATTAGTATGTGGCTGCACACTAGCAGATATTGGTGCCATGTTGATGTGTGATGAAGTCAGGTAAAAATGATGAATTGAGGACAAGTAACTTGAATTTGAGGATGCTTATTAGATAACTTGGCTATTGCTAGTTTGTGGAGCCTACATTTAAGTCTGCTACCCATATAGATTGGAATTTTCTTATGAGTTTGAAAGTTTTGGAAATCTTAGTTTTCTGTGAGGTAGATATGGGTCATACATTTTGTGCCTCAAATGGTACGTGTCAGTATCCCTATGGGCATCATTATGATTATAAATAGTCAAGGTGGTACATATTGTTCCAGGTTGGCTTTCTTTTGTTGTCTTTTGTCTTATAACTCTTGTTCATCTAGAGGCCTTTACAACTTTTTCCAATATCAAGTAAGTGTACTGTGCCAGATCATATTGTGCTGCCTGATTGGGCACTTGATGTAAGGGGCCTCAACCGGAGCGAGTTCCGTCGTTTATAATGAGTGATTAGCAGTAAACTACAGAGGAATCTGTTAAGATTTTTCAGTATCTCTTAATTTATTCAGTTGCTATAGTTTACTTTTATTAAAGGGAAGAAAGATCTGAGTTTTGTACACAACATATTTACGCCATTCTCTTCCGCTGGGTTAACACATTAATTCAATGAGCTTTCTTCTTCTTCTTTTTGTCATGATCAACGTTAGCATTAGTTCCATAGATCTTCAAATTACATTAAGGGGTCTCTCGACACTCCTTATATGCATATGTGCCATTAATCAAATGACAATATATATATTTTCAAAAGGGCCTTGGTCGGACTTGGTAATAGAACTTTTGTCAATGTAGGTGAATCATGCATCCCATCTTTGTAGCTATCGTGAGTTGGCAGGGGCATGAAAATGAAAGGGAAAAGCTAATAATGCAGACGGAAGCAAGTTAACTCTGATCTGAAATCCTCCCGTGCAATGATGAAGCATCGTGATGTGGAAATTAGCTCTCTTGTGAAGCAGCAGGAGAAGCTTCAAAGTAAGTTAAATGAAGCCAATCTTGAGAGAAAGAAGTTAGTGGTATGATGAAATTTCAGTCTCGCGCTACCCTCCTGATGTAAATCATCACTTAACTGTTTTTTGCAGCCTACTATAAAAAAGGTACGTTTGAGCAGGGGCACCTATGTAGGAGCGTAGTTGTCTACTGACACACTACGAAAAAAAATCCTAAAGTTTTACTTTTTATTTTAATTAGTTGTAATTAATTTATCAATGAGTCTTATATTTTGACACATATGTTATGAGACTTAAGCTTTTAGATACATGATCTTATATTTTGACACATATATTATGAGACTTAAGCTTTTTAGATACATGATCTTATATTTTGACACTATGTTTGAATTCCTGCACTGCGTTTGAGTATCCGAAGGCTCTTAGGTTCTTTGCTGTTGGTAACTTTCATTGTGTTATATATGCGCTTTGCTCATTTGTGGCATGTTCTTAGGTGAAAAGCATGGAGATGGAACAGCAAGATAATTACTCCCAGAAAGTTGACAAGCTGTTAGAGAAACATTCGTAGATAGCATCTGACAAACAGCTATTTGGAAGAAGTGGAACTGACTATGATTTTGTTTCTCGTTATTTTCATAAAGCCAGAGAGGGAGGAGCTTGATAAATTACAGGCAGAACAATCAAGGTACTCGAAGAAGGAGACAAAGATAAACTTTTTTAGGGCCGATAAATGTGCAACTTTGTGCATTCAAGAGCTAAAGTATTAGTTGCTTATTAAGCTATGGGTATAAAAAAAACTAAAAAGAGTTTCTTAATATGTTATGGATATCGATAAACACATATTAAGAAATGCTTTTTACGTTTTTCTCTATTTATCTTGCAGCCTGGAGAAAAGAGTCAATAAGTCAGTTAGTGATATGTTTGAAAAGCAGAAGATGAGTATAATGCTCTCATCTCCAAGAAAAGAATCATTGAGGTACGTTGCTGCTTCTAAATTGCGTTATCTTGCTGCTAGCAGAACATAAGCTTATATGTAGTAGTGGTAGCTATAATACTTCCTAAAAAATATCTAATTTTGTCTGTGAAAAATTTTAGACTAAAATTTTGAAAAACTATTTAGAATAAAAAATGTTTTATTTGTTTTGGTTTTTTGCATAAAAGCTTTTATACTAATATTAATTTTGTATTTGTTAATAGATAACTTGTATAAATTAAAAGAGTATATATTATGTTAACCTAATTTCTTGGCTACATCCAAATGTAGTTATAGATGGCTGCATACATATAAACCTAGTCTACAAAAATTTTACATTTGACATATAAAAGTTGTACAGAAATACATATTAAGATACACATTGAATTCCGATGTTACTAAAACTGTACTATATGTACACACCGATTACTTAAACTATATGGTAAGTTTACAAAACATGTACATTTAGTTTATAAAAATTATACATCTATAAATGTAACCAAAGATAGTTATACATGGAATTAATCAGACGTACTCCCGACATTTGGTCTGGGCGCACACATGAGAAACTACTTTGTTTTGTTAGATACTATCAATCCATATATGTTGGCATCAAACATATATATATATATACACACATAGAACATACGAACAATCAAGCCAACCTACACCAACATTTGTTAAAGGTTTAATTTCTTAATCTTTGTAACTTAAATTTTCTCTGTCAATACCTATTGTTCTGCTTATCCGGTCTTTCTCTCCCTTATGCAAATGGAAGAAAAATAACATCAAAACAATGGTTACTTTATCAACTACCCGCCATGCCAATGAATCCACAAGACCTAGAAGAATTTCGTCCCCAAGGCTACATGACCATTGACTTCATTGTCGACTACTACAAAAATGTCGTCAATTACTCGGTTCGAAGTCAAGTTGAACTGAAATAACCTTTTAAAGTGTTCTCAACCTTTGCCCGGAATCATCTATAACCAATTGAGACCTTCCTCAGCGACCTACGAAGCCACAGTGTCAAACATCACACACTGGCATAGTCCCAACCACTTCGCCTACTTCCTCAACAGCGCAAGCATCATTAGCGTCCTAGGCGAGACATTAGCAGCGGGGTTCGACGTTGTTGGGTTGAACTGGATAAGTTCACCAGTAGCCACCAAGCTCGAGACCATAGTCATTCATTGGCCGGCTTGGTGGACTGATCTCTCTCCCGAAATTCTTCATGTTTTCAGGTGGTGGTGGTGGAACGCTATTAGGGACCCTTGTGAGACTTTACTTTGCTCTGTGGTAGCAGTGAGGGCAAAGCATTAGAGCAAATTGGTAAAAATGATGTGAACAAGTTGGTTGTTTACGCCTCTGACCAGACCCACTCCTTCCAGAAATCAGCAAAAATGTAGGCATTTTAGTAGAAAATTTCCTTATTATTCCCACGACTCGATCCAACTCGTTTTCCATGTTGGAGGATCTTAAGTCAACCATCCAATCTGACATTAAAACCGGCCTAGTCCCGCTTTTTCTCTACTCCACTCCACCGTTGGCACTAGTTGTGTCAACGACGGTGGTGGAAGTGGTGTGGCTTCTCATCAGCTGGTTGAACTTATTGTCATTTTCTCCTACGTGGTATAAGCCTGGAGTGCCGCCTCTTGATCCACCTGTGGCCCAGTCTCTGATCTCTTTACAGAGGGACTCTATCCCATTCAGAAACTGTTCCCATGGCTTTTTCAAAATATCTGCACCTAAAGAGGATAGTACCATTGTTTTGCATTGATTGATTAAGCCTTTGTATAACAATTGAGATAATTGTTCTTTTGTGAGACCATGGTGAGGACACGTCAGCAGCAGTCCGTTGAAACGGTCTCAAGTTTCGCCGATGTTTTCTGACGACCCTGGCTGCTTGAAATTGTAGATCTCAGCAATCATTTCTAACGTACAGCTTGGGGGCAGGAACTTGTCGTAGAACTTGGTGGCCATTTCATCCCAAGTACCAATGGTACTTGGTGCAAGGCTGTGGTACCATTTACTCGCATTTCCCGTTAGGCTGTGAGGGAACAGGGACAGTCTCGCGTATTGGAGTACTGCGTTGGTCGCAGTTAGACTGTTGGCATGCTGTAGAAACTTGGTGACATGCAACAGAGCTTCGTCAGGACTAGAGCCATCGAACATGCCTAACTCTTTTGTCACTCATCGTATTCGGATTGCGTAAAGTGGGGAAGGATGATGGCGGACTGTTGTCCTTGATTAGATGGCCTGTTGATGTTACGAACTGTGGCTGGTGAAGATGTCATGTCTACTTCCTGGTTAGACTCTATCACTGTGGTGGTTGTGTTTTGTTGAGATTGTTTCTACCTTAAAGCGCGTAGAAAAGTTCTCTCGATCTCAGGGATGTAGCTAACCGTATGATTGTTAATATTATCCGGAAGATTGTGACCTGGTAAAAGGCATTCACCACTAAAAAAAAACAAAAGAAACTGTGATGTGATAAATAAATAGAAGAGTAAATACTCAGAACCTCGAGGATGGCATAAGTTAACCCCTTGTGTTTATCATATTATTGGTAACCACCTTAGATTAGGTATCTCTGACCATGAGCCCCCGAACTATAACTTTGTTATCAAAACATGCTAACTACATGCTGAATCACTTAATCACATTATTATGCCAGCCTACAACAAAAGCTTAATCAACATCATTTAACTCTCTTATCCTAATTTAGATGCATTTCGAGGGTAACGTTTTCGGACAATAATATGTTGATTAAGCAATTTTTTGTCAAGCATGTCATTAATATGTTATTAAGTTGAAGGGATCAACACTTGGTTAACGTTTAATAATGGAATTATAGTTAAGTGGCAAGTCAAAGATACTATATCAAGGTGGTTACCAATAATTATGATAAACACAAGGAGTTAATTGTAATATATCTAATCCTCAGGGGGTTCCGAGTAATTTACTACTAAATAGAAATAGAAGGAAATATGGAGGGGGAATTTAAACAGCTAAAAAGAAACAATACAGTAAAATAAAATAAGACTTTTTTTAACAAGTAAATAAACTGAAAATAAATAAACAAAGGAATAAAAATAAATGCAGTTTAAGTAAATGAAAATAATAAAAGAAAATAAAGAAAAAGGCAGAATTAAACTGCTGAAATTTAAATAACAAGGGAAATTTAAATGACTAGAAAATAGAGAACTGGAATTAAATGACAATTAAATAAAGAACTGGAATTTAATTGACTGGAATTTAAATGACATAAAATTATAATGACAGAATTTAAATGACAGAAATTAGACTACTGAAATTTAAAGGACAATGGAAATTTAAATGACTGGAAAATAAATGACAGTAAAGTAAATGACTAGAAAAATAAATTACTGTAATTAATGCGATATTTAATTGCTGGAATAATTAAATGACAGAAATTAGTAGAAATAAAATAAACAAAAACAAAATATTATAAACAAAATATTATAATATAGCAAGTGAATTATTCGGGGCTTTAGGGACTAGATAAATCAAGTCCCCGGCAACGGCGCCATTTTGCAGACAGGAAAATGTGAGTGGTTGGAACTGACGTATTTAAAACAAATGAAAAAGAAATTAAAAACTCAAAATACTTTACGGGCTGCAAACAAAATCCCGGTCGCAGTAGTATAGTACAGTGGAAGCGACCGTATATCGAACCGTGGGACTAAAGGGGAATTATCTAATTCCTAAGCGGTGTCACAAAAGGGAGGATTAATTGACTTGTTTTTATAAATAAAAAAAAAGGTAAAATTAACTGAGTGAAAGATAAATTAAACGGGACTCTAGGTTCAGGTTTATATAGTATGCTCTTTATGCTATGTCTACCGGTTTTATTGTGATAGTTTGGCAAAATTTCTGTTATTATCTTAAGGACTAAATCATAGACTCAAAAGAATTCGTTTACCAGAACATGCTCGGTCTAATCCAGATTCGAGCAAAACACATGTAAACGGATTAAGTATGAGAAATTATATTTGCGTCTGAAAATACTAACTTATTAAATCATAATAAGCCTTCTACAGATTTACGGCTTAATTAACTTGTCTATTTATCACGGATCTGATCAAAATAGATTTAGTAAAGCATTTTATAAATTCATGAAATTTATTAAAAAGGCGAGAGATAAGCTTTAATCGTAACAAACTGTATTTAAATTAAACCGGTAAAAACATAATTACATAATTAAACAAACTATAAATTAACCTTCACCCAGAGTATATCCTCTTAGCCTGACATATTAACTGGTAATATGTTGGTCAGAGGTTGGATAGAATAATAACGTAGTGGTTTTTGTGGATGAAAATGGAGTGAGATAGATATCTAATATCTAGGTGAATGGAGAGGAGATGGTGATTTTGTGGAGGTAAATTGACATAAGTTTGGGGGTGGAATGAGATGGATGTCTAATATCTAGGTGAATGGAGTGTGGAAAATGGAGGAAGAATTTGATATGTAAAGTGGTAGTGAATGGTATATCTTTTAATGGAGGGTTATAGGTGTATTTATAGTGATATTGGGTAAAAAGGAAGGGTAAGTCGGTGTAAGAGGCGTGTGAAAGGATAAATTTTCACCTGTGTCGACGCAGCTCTGTTTGCTGCTTTTACCGACGTGTCCAAACCAGCGTCCGGACCTGCAGGTTCGGACATGTCGACGCTGTGCGGAGCTTGCTTCCACGTGTTGCGTCCGGACTTGCATGTCCGGACACAGGTTGGATGAGACTATTTCACCGCGTAACGAATTCTCGTAATGTGTCCGAACTTGCTTGTTCGGACGCAAGTTCGGACACAGCTTATTTTGGCTCTAAAATCTTCGATTTGATCCCCGTTTGTTGCGTCCGAATCGGACGAAGATTTTAGAGCCAAAATAAGCTGTGTCCGAACTTGCGTCTGAACAAGCAAGTTCGGACACATTACGAGAATTCGTTACGCGGTGAAATAGTCTCGTCCGAACCTGTGTCCGGACATGCAAGTCCGGACGCAACACGTGGAAGCAAGCTCCGCACAGCGTCGACATGTCCGAACCTACAGGTCCAGACGCTGGTTCGGACACGTCGGTAAAAGCAGCAACAGAGCTGCGTCGACACAGGTGAAAGGATAAATCAATTTTATCCTTTCACACGCCTCTTCCACCGACTTACCCCTTTTTACCCAATATCACTATAAATACACCTATAACCCTCCATTAAAAGATATACCATTCACTACCACATTACATATCAAATTCTTCCTTCATTTTCCACACTCCATTCACCTAGATATTAGACATCCATCTCATTCCCCCCAAACTTAGTTCAATTTCCCTCCACAAAATCACCATCTCCTCTCCATTCACCTAAATATTAGATATCCATCTCACTCCATTTTCATCCACAAAAACCACTGCGTTATTATTCTATCCAACCTCTGACCAACATATCCAGTTAATATGTCAGGCTAAGAGGATATACTCTGGGTGAAGGTTAATTTATAGTTTGTTTAATTATGTAATTATGTTTTTACCGGTTTAATTTAAATACAGTTTGTTACGATTAAAGCTTATCTCTCGCCTTTTTAATAAATTTCATGAATTTATAAAATGCTTTACTAAATCTATTTTGATCAGATCCGTGATAAATAGACAAGTTAATTAAGTCGTAAATCTGTAGAAGACTTATTATGATTTAATAAGTTAGTATTTTTAGACGCAAATATAATTTCTCATACTTAATCCGTTTACATGTGTTTTGCTCGAATCTGGATTAGACCGAGCATGTTCTGGTAAACGAGTTCTTTTGAGTCTATGATTTAGTCCTTAAGATAATAACAGGAATTTTGCCAAACTATCACAATAAACCGGTAGACATAGCATAAAAGAGCAGACTATATAAACCTGAACCCAGAGTCCCGTTTAATTTATCTTTCACTCAGTTAATTTTAATTATCTGTTTTTTTAATTTATAAAAACAAGTCAATTAATCCTCCTTTTGGTGACACCGCTTAGGAATTAGATAATTCCCCTTTAGTCCCACGGTTCGATATCTGGTCGCTTCCACTGTACTATACTATTGCGACCGGGATTTTGTTTGCAGCCCGTAAGGTATTTGAGTTTTTAATTTCTTTTTCATTTGTTTTAAATACGTCAGTTCCAACCACTCACATTTTCCTGTCTGCAAAATGGCGCCGTTGCCGGGGACTTGATTTATTCTAGTCTCTAAAGCCCCAGATAATTCACTTGCTATATTATAATATTTTGTTTGTACTATTTTTGTTTATTTTATTTCTACTAATTTCTGTCATTTAATTATTCCAGCAATTTAAATATCGCATTAATTACAGTAATTTATTTTTCCAGTCATTTACTTTACTGTCATTTATTTTCCAGTCATTTAATTTCCATTGTTCTTTAAATTTCAGTAATCTAATTTCTGTCATTTAAATTCTGTCATTATAATTTATGTCATTTAAATTCCAGTCAATTAAATCCAGTTATTTATTTAATTGTCATTTAAATTCCAGTTCTTTATTTTCTAGTCATTTAAATTACTGTCATTTAAATTCCCTTGTTATTTAAATTCCAGCAATTTAATTCTACCTTTTTCTTTATTTTATTTTATTATTTTCATTTACTTAAACTGCATTTATTTTTATTCCTTTTTGTTTATTTATTTTCAGTTTATTTACTCTTGTAAAAAAGTAGTTCTTTATTTTATTTACAGTATTGTTTTTTTTAGCTGTTTAAATTCCCCCTCCATATTTCCTTCTATTTCTATTTATTTTATCACATCACAGTTTTTTTAGTGGTGAATGCCTTTACCAGGTCACACAGCCTTCCGGATAATATTAACAATCATACGGTTAGCTACATCCCTGAGATCGAGAGAACTTTTCTG
Source organism: Limonium bicolor (assembly GCA_023374045.1). NCBI lineage: Eukaryota > Viridiplantae > Streptophyta > Magnoliopsida > Caryophyllales > Plumbaginaceae > Limonium > Limonium bicolor. The sequence continues at coordinate 98,822,511 of CM041777.1, read as the reverse complement.
CACGCTTTAAGGCAGAAACAATCTCAACAAAACACAACCACCACAGTGATAGAGTCTAACCAGGAAGTAGACATGACATCTTTACCAACCACAGTTCGTAACATCAACAGGCCATCTAATCAAGGACAACAACCCGCCATCATCCTTCCCCACCTTACCCAATCCGAATATGATGAGTGGCAAAAGCTGAAGCCATATCATCAGATCCGATGCGTGAAAGAGTTAGGCATGTTCGATGGCTCTAGTCCTGACGAAGCTCTGTTGCATGTCACCAAGTTTCTGCAGCATGCCAACAGTCTAACTGCGACCAACGCAGTACTCCAATACGCGAGACTGTCCCTGTTCCCTCACAGCCTAACGGGAAATGCGAGTAAATGGTACCACAGCCTTACACCAAGTACCATTGGTATTTGGGATGAAATGGCCACCAAGTTCTACGACAAGTTCCTACCCCCAAGCCGTACGTTAGAAATGATTGCTGAGATCTACAATTTCAAGCAGTCAGGGTCAGAAAACATCTGCGAAACTTGGGACCGTTTCAAAGGGCTGCTGCTGACGTGTCCTCACCATGGTCTCACAAAAGAACAATTATCTCAATTGTTCTACAAAGGCTTAATCAATCAATGCAAAACATTGGTACTATCCTCTTTAGGTGCAGATATTTTGAAAAAGCTAGTGGAACAGTTTCTGAATGGGATAGAGTCCCTCTGTGAAGAGATCAGAGACTGGGTCACAGGTGGATCAAGAGGCGGCACTCTAGGCTTATACCACGTAGGAGAAAATGACAATAAGTTCAACCAGCTGATGAGAAGCCACAAGCAACTCATGGAGAGCAATGCGCAGCAGGCGACGAAGGTAAGCACCTTGCAAAAAGTAATTGAGTAGATGACCATGAACTCCTACCCCAACAAGCAAAGTCGATGACTTCCCGATCATCTACAACTCCTCCAGGCTATGCTCCTCTATCCCTATCATCTCCTGATGTTTCTTGTACGCAATGTGGTGGGCCACACGATTATGAACAATGCCCCCAATTACAAGAATTAAAAGCAGTAGAGGAAGCAAACTTTGTTGGCAAGAATTTAGGGTACAGACAACCATGGCAGCGTTACATGCACCCCAATTTTCAAGGAGGCCAAAGGCAGTATCAGCAACCGCCTTATGGCAATAATGCTTCTTCAAGCCGACTGACTCAACAACCTTCAAATCCCGACTCTGGAATGTCCCAAATGCAGGAGATGTTTAAAGCAATGATGAGTAAGACCCGAGACACGCAAGAGGAAGTCGCAGCCCTTGGTAAAGACCAAAAAGCCTTGCAATCCCAAATCCAACAACTTCTCATCCAACAAAGACCTCCTGGCCAACTCCCCTCACAAACCAATCCAAATCCACTAGAATATGCAAACGTAATTCATGTAGTGGACCAGCCCATCACATTAGCTCAAAGGGAGCAACAACCAGAGAGTGAAATGGTCCATGAAGTGGAGCAGCGGGCTGAGGAAGAATACCTCGACATGAACCAACTGAAGCTCTATGCCAAATTAGTTGAGATAAATGAAATGATGGAAGGTCCACTAAACCTTGCATCGCAGCAACCGGAGAGCGAAATGGTTCATATAGTGGACAACTTTACTGGGGATTTGAGTTACTCTCTATCACCACCCCCATTCGAACCTGAGCAAACGACATCAAACCTTCTGCTTGAGCTTGAAGACAAGCCATCAGAGGACAACTACCGTTATTTTCTCTCCTTCTCTGTGCTATACCCAGAAAATGAGGATAATTACATCCTCAAAAATGAAGAGGAGGAAATTCTCGCTCCCGCCAGGGACATCCAAACAAAACACTACAATCAACTTCAAGGAGCCACCTCCCTCTAAAGTTAAATTCAATCAGGGCTCTTCCTATGAGCCTCTCCAAGAAGATGAGGATATATACATCCTCAAATTTGAGGAGGAACCATCCAACTTTGATCTTCATCTGGAGGATCACGACCTTCCCCTCTTGTGCACCAAAGAAGTAGGATGGAAACTCGAAGTCAACTCACTAAGTGAGAAAGCCACCTTCCCATTTGATCCAGGATCAGAATTTGAAGATACAATTCGCCCTGAAGTTCTCCCTGCACCGTTCAACGCAATTAAGGATGTTTTCATCCTTAAAATTGAAGAGGCGTCTCCACAACTAGATGATCCTCGCACTAAGGGTCATCCATTGAAAAATCGGGGCCCTTCTCCAAAGAAAAATAATGCCCGCCCAACCCACCCATTGACGCCCACTTCCACCTTCATTTTCGATCCAGGGGAGAATATTTACATCCTTGACTCTGAGCAAGGACCACCACTACCACCTGCCTCCATACGGCTAAACAACAAAAGGAGAATGTTTACATTCTCCAGTTTGAGGAAGAAATACAACCATCACCCGGTTTTCAGTTCAAGATTAATTGCAGCAAACACCTCCTTCAAAACCAGGTTTTGTGGAGTTTGTATTTTCCTAATTTAATTGTTGCAGTAATACTTTGTTTTGATCCAGGTGGTTCGATCCTACTTGTTGGCCATTTCATATTCCCGTTAACACTGTTGTCCACTTTCATTTTTGATCCGGGATAATGAAGAACATGCGTCTAGCTAGAGACGTTAAACCCAGGCGGCTTGGTGGGAGGCAACCCACTATCTATACTTTGTCTTTCCTTTTATTTTGTTTTCTCTTTTGTACTATATTTCCCTTTTATATGTTATAATAAAATGCGGGTTTTACTTGAGTTCTTCTGGTTGTGTAGAATATTCTTTACAGGTACATTTCATGTAATTCTACAGCTGCGCTCAAGTGTGGGGGAGCTCTGCACACTCTACGAACTCTGGGGAGTACACTCTTTCCATTCTGATATTTCATATTCCCTTTTGCTTTGTTTTGTGTAATTTCCTTTATCAGATTGCATGCCCTGTTAATTTAATTCTTCTTGCGCAATGAGGGCATTGCTTGAGCTGTTTTCTCTTTTGACAATTTTTTTAGATTTGTTAAGTCTGAAATAGTCAAAAAGGGAGCCATAGAGAAAATTTTGCAAACCTACAAACATTATGGGGTACTAAAACTAAAAATTTTCAACCATTTTAAAATTTTATTCTGATAAGGAAATGCTTGAAATTTGAGAATAATTACCATTTGAGCTCTATTTTTAGCTTTGAGCCTGAGATTTAAATTGGAATGTAAAGGTGGAAAAAGAACAAGGCAAGGTACTCCTCTGATCCAAACAGGCATATTCTGATCCTAAGCAGCCTCGTCCACTTGGTTATTAAGTTCTTTGGGGTGCTTTATCACCTAGCTACCTAATGTATTTTATATCTGGGATAGTTGACCCAAAACCGCTACAAGGGTGGAGAGAAAAGTCTGAGGTGAAAGGAAATTTAACTTCAATCGAAGTATCTTTGCATTATGTACTTAAATGATAAAAACTTCATTATTATGGATCATGAGTATGTGGCATTGAAAGGTATAATGGAAAAAGATTTTACTTCATGCCCCTTGTCGTTTCAGGAAATGTGAAAGAAAATAGTGGATTGGCTCAAGGTTAAAAACTGGATTCTTATGGTTCTACTTCTCCTTCTTAACAGTCTTTTGTATGATTTCAAGGTTCTTTTCAAAAACTTAAAAAAGGGGGGGGGGGTCTAGTACCCTTTAATCTAGAAGTTTTGTAGCAATCTTTTCTGTGCTCTCCCTGTTTGGTTATTTTATATTTAACTTGTTTAAAGATTCTGTCATAAAGATTTGCTTGAGGACAAGCAAAAGAGAAGTATGGGGGAATTTGATAAGTGCGAAGCATATAGACTTTTAGGGTTTAATTACCTTATTATTTGCAACACTTTAAAGTAATGTTTCCTACTTACTATATGCTTTTTCCTAGCTTTATGTTTTGTTATGGACTAATGCATTTTATATGTTAAGTGTAGGAAAAACCATGTAAATATGTAGAGTTTCTCATGAGGATTACGACGCAACAAACGGAGATCAAATCGGAGTTCAAACGAAGATTTTAGAGTCAAAATAAGCTGTGTCCGAACTTGCATCCTAACAAGCAAGTTCGGACACATTACGAGAATTCGTTACGCGGTGAAATAGTGTCGTCCGAACCTGTGTCCGGACATGCAAGTCCGGACGCAACACGTGGAAGCAAGCTCCGCACAGCGTCGACATGTCCGAACCTGCAGGTCCGACGCTGGTTTGGACACGTCGGTAAAAGCAGCAAACAGAGCTGCGTCGACACAGGTGAAATGATAAATCAATTTTATCCTTTCACACGCCTCTTCCACCGACTTACCCTTCCTTTTTACCCCAATATCACTATAAATACACCTATAACCCTCCATTAAAAGATATACCATTCACTACCACATTACATATCAAATTCTTCCTCCATTTTCCACACTCCATTCACCTAGATATTAGACATCCATCTCATTCCACCCCCAAACTTATGTCAATTTACCTCCACAAAATCACCATCTCTCTCTCCATTCACCTAGATATTAGATATCCATCTCACCCACCCCATTTCATCCACAAAAACCACTGCGTTATTATTTGTCCAACCTCTGACCAACATATTACCAGTTAATATATCAGGCTAAGAGGATATACTCTGGGTGAAGGTTAATTTATAGTTTGTTAAATTATGTAATTATGTTTTTACCGGTTTAATTTAAATACAGTTTGTTACGATTAAAGTTTATCTCTCGCCTTTTTAATAAATTTCATGAATTTATTAAAATGCTTTACTAAATCTATTTTGATTAGATCCGTGATAAATAGACAGGTTAATTAAGCCGTAAATCTGTAGAAGGCTTATATGATTTAATAAGTTAGTATTTTCAGACGCAAATATAATTTCTCATACTTAATCTGTTTACATGTGTTTTGCTCGAATCTGGATTAGACCGAGCATGTTCTGGTAAACAAGTTCTTTTGAGTCTATGATTTAGTCCTTAAGATAATAAGAGAATTTTGCCAAACTATCACAATAAAACCAGTAGACATAGCATAAAAGAACAGACTATATAAACCTGAACCCAGAGTCCCGTTTTATTTATCTTTCACTCAGTTAATTTTATTTGCTTTTTTTTAATTTATAAAAACAAGTCAATTAATCACCCCTTTTTGTGACACCGCTTAGGAATTAGATAATTCTCCTTTAGTCCCACGGCTCGATATCCGGTCGCTTCCACTGTACTATACTACTGCGATCGGGATTTTGTTTGTAGCCCGTAAGGTATTTTGAGTTTTTAATTTCTTTTTCATTTGTTTTAAATACGTCAGTTCCAACCATTCACATTTCATCACGTAGTTTGGAGTTTACATCGAAATTTCCTGAAGAAATTAAGGACAAAAATCAACTACAAATATTTTGGGGTGCCTCAATTATCTTTCAGATTTCTTTCCCAAGCCTCGTCAACATTGCAAGCTTCTTTATTACAGATTACAAAAGAATCCTTCACCATGGACTCCAGAGCACATCAGAGTTGTGCAATCCCTAAAATAGTATACCTATTCTTTACCATGCTTTACCATTCCATTCCGCTCGTCGAAACTGACGCATCAAACATTGGCTATGGACGAATTCTCAAACAAAGACCCCAAAATCTTACTCAGCAGTTGGTACGATTCCACTCTGGTATATGGATCGGACCGCAGCTCAACTATTCCACAATAAAAAAATAATTTTTTTCAATCGTTCTATGTATTTCAAAATTTCAAGATGATTTATACAACAAATCCTTTTTACTACGTATTGATTGCAAATCTGCAAAAGACGTTTTACAAAAAGATGTTAAAAATCTCGTTTCAAAACAAAATTTGGCCGCTGGCAAGCTATTCTCTCTGTTTTCGATTTTAAAATTGAATTCATCAATGGGGAGGATAACTCCTTACCAGATTTTCTTTCACGGGAATTTTTACAAGGAAAAGTCTCAAAACCATATCATACTTCACCAGATTCTCACCAGAAACAATATCTTCTTTCCACAGCAAATGAGTGACAAAAGCAAGGGAAAGCAACCCAAGGGTGACAAGCCGCAAACTTCTCAGGATTACCAGATGGTTCCTCAGCAACACCCAGCATACAAGAATATACCAGTTGCGCCTTCACTGGTAGTCGCCACACAAAATCCCTATGCACCATTATCACAAGACTTCCCAGCACCAACATTTCTACAAGCAGCCAAGACACCCACAAAACTTCAATTTATCAGCTCCACACAAAATACCACCAACGGCTACCATATTAAACCTATCCAAGAAAAAATCACCATTACCAGATATATTTAAACACAACCACAAGAAATTGCTAACAATATTGTCAAACAGTTATTTCCTCCTGAAATAAACTGGCAAACAAATATGCAAGAAAAATCCCTCAAATACTATGAGCTCATCCTCATAGAAACAAAATCCATTGAACTAACCCATCGATCAAATCCAAATTCCACTCAAACATATTTTTCCAGGTGTTTTATCAAGAAGGTAGTTTCCGCCAAAGAGTGGGGACCTATCCATCAACCCCGTTCTTTTTCAGTCACCTACTTTCCATATACCTACAATTATGTCGATTACCAAGACGCGTGGTATCGATTCCTTTTGCTTCGACTAGGAACACACTCATGGTTCATTAATTTCCATGAGAAATGTGATAAGGATTTTCCGATATGGTTCTACGATTGGTGACGCTATTTCGGGGGATCTTCAGATATTTTACCAAAACAGGTTCAACCCAATTATGCTTACTGGCTCCAACACTACAATAGTCCACAATACACAAAAGAACTCCACTTTTTGCAATATTCTTTGTTCCATGGATTTTCTGTTGGACGTACAAAATTGACCAATTTTTGCCAACACCATATCCATAGCGTTTGCTTCGAGATTTTCGAATCAAATGGTGGCCCAAGTATTGGTCTAAGTTCTGCTCATATGAGAACGTAAAGGCCTATACAACCACTGGCAAAAAGGTTATCACCTTCAAAGATTATCAAGAATCACAAAAGACCCTTCCTAGCCCCACAAAACACTAGCCATCTCTGGCCTAAGCCCAAGACCAGATTCCTCCTCACCAACTCCATTGGCCATTTGTCCAGCACCCCAAAAGCCCAAATCTCCACAACAAGCTGAAATATTTCAAAAGTTCTTGGACTCTAATCCAGAACTATCTCTGCAATATACTCAATTTCAGATTAACCAGATACCCAATGTCAAGGTACGGGTTGATGACAAAGACGACTCATCCTTGGTAGGATCAGTCTCCTATGACCCGTTCGGTGGGACTTTGGCCCAAGATCCGCACGGGGATTACGAAGATTATATAAAAAAAAGAAAAAAAAGAGTATAAAAACAAGATCGACACCATCATCCTCCTCAAGAGAAAAGCAATGGCACCATCCCTGCCAAAACCACCAAAATGGTAGCAAGCCTTCGCAAAACTCAAATACAAAATCCAGAAGCGCAATCCCAACAATACGCTCCTCCACAAGATCCTACAATATCATACCTCCACAAAACTCACAGAAGTTCCCATCGAATTCAAATTTTTACCAGATACTCCCAGAATTGCCCCTCAATGGCAACTACGAGACCAGCAACAATTTGTTCAGGCGTCCACACATCCATATTCTCCATATGACGGTCGTCAAGGCCAAACGCTCCTCTGCGTTCAGCCCTATGATCATCGTCTCTACTCAATTGACCGTCTAATATATCAAAAGCTCCATATGTGGGTTCCTCTAAGGCACCTGCACGACAGTCTCCTTGTCGCCGCCGGCAAAGAGCCTCCAGATTTCACCATTCGCAATCAAGAAATACAAAATTTCAATTCCACACACTACATTTTGAAAACTGACCTATTCTCGGAGATACCCTGCACAACAGACTTCGAGTGGCACCATCGTAAGCTTGAAGTTATTCTCGGGGTAGACGAGTTGGTCTACAATATCCATTACAGCTTCAAGATAACCCTAGATGATCGATTTGCAGATTCCGACAGTCCAGAAATTCCAGAAGACCTATATAGCAACCACCATATTGATGAAGATCCACACTTCATCAGTCGTATCGATCTAAAATACAACAATAACAGCGTTCAAGGTCCGTACCACAGCAACGACGACCAGACGCAATAATTCAAGAGAAAAAAGATGCATCAATAATTCAGGGAATCTCAATCATGCAGCTTTTACTTTTGTAAAAGTTAAATTGTTGAATTCCTTTTCAAAAGCAACATTATTACCAACATTATTATTATTTTGCTTTTCAAAAGCAAATAGTGCCCAATTATTAAAGGCAAATAGTGCCTCCATTATTGTACAATACAAGACCCGTCCTCGCCTATATAAGGGGACTTGATGGCAATAAGTGAGGCAGAGGTGTTTCAAGTCATAAAAACTTGAAACTAGAAAGAGAAAGCTCTGACCTCTCTCTTCAAGAATTCAATTCTCTGTATCCATCTTCTATCTTCTCAATATCAATACAAGATTAACTCTTAAGTGAGTTCTCAATATTCAATATTTGATGTCTACTTGCTTATATTCTTTTATATTTACGTTATTTTTTGCATTTTCAATTTAAGCTCTTCAATATTCTGTTCTTTACTTTCTTTATTTGTTATTTTCGATTCTCTTACATATCTTCACCGATCCTGCTCCCTTCTTGGTATCAGAGCCAAATACGGTTCATACTAGGTGAAGACTATCTCAATTAAGGTGAAAGTTAATCAAACGTTGGTCAGACCCTGGAAACGTTGGTCAGCGGTGGTAGAGCGTAAGACCGTGGTCCCGTTGTGGGTTGGTCCCGATTGATTAATCTATCCTTAATTAACATAGTCTAACCTAATATGCCCCAATAATGGCTTCGAGACTACGAAGTTGGCTAGATCGATCGAGATCTAGAAGAGAATCAATAGTAACATCTCAAGAAAGTATTCAACCAGTCGATTATTCGAATTGGACAATACCTTCTCAAGATGTTCAAAATATATATCAAGTGGGTCCTCTTGATTTCAAGATAGCTATGTCTGTTAAGACTCATGAGGAAACTCTAAGTATACAACAACAATATCAAACTATACCTCTTCTTTCAAGATCTTCAATATTTCTATATTTACAACAAGGGTATAGATATGCCCACTATGGAATGATTCAAGTAGTTGTTAAACCATTATTCAGGCAAGGTATAGATGCCCTAATATTCATGGCGCTTAGAGACAAACGTCTCAAACACTACAAATCTTCCCTTTTAGCCATGATTCAGACTAACGTCTGTAATGGTCCAATATTCTTTATTGCTGTCCCAATTTCTCAGTAGATCTTTCAGATCCTCTGATTCAGGATTCTCTTGTCCTTGATGTTCATCTTCAAGGAGATGAATTCCAAGAACTATCCAAAAATTTGCCATAATTTTCGAGTCTATTACCGACTCATGTCCTCTCAAATAAATCCCAGACTCAATAGGTATTCGAGATGAAACTGTTCTTTTACAAATTGATACTGAAAGACCAACAGTATTTGTTCCTCGAAGTTTACGATGGGATAAAATTACCATACCAGATCATTTTCAAATATCCATTCCACAAGTTCCAAGAAACATCGCCCGAAATACAGTAGATGATATAATCGAACAAAACGATGGAACTATCATCCTTCGTTTCCATTCCTTTCGAGAACGTCCAAGTTCTTCCAATAGAAGCTTTATAGATGCAAGATCCTCCTTTTCTGGAGCAGCCTCTACATCAAGGATCCAACAACCATCTCAACCAGGGATTAGGGTTGATTTCTAAGAACCCTTGCCAACATACGTCCCAGAGGATAATGAATCTATCAACACTGAGGTTCTTATGGGTAACATTAACATTATCCACTTGGCGGATTTTGAGCTCAGAGAAGAATATATCTCTGAACAAGAATCTGAACCAGAATATGAACCAGAATATGAACCTCAAAGAAAATAGTTCGCAGATCTATCCTTAGAATGTCAAAATCACCTCCGTCAATATTGGCGCCAAGATTGTCACAGGTTACGCTGTAACATGACAATCTACGATTGGTTGCCTTCATATACTTCAGTTCAGCTTTCTCAACCAGATCCTTTTGAAATCCCTTCAATTAATGTTCAAACAAGTCTTTTCAAGAAGTGGACATTAGAGTCCAATGACGAACAAGTAACCTCAATTCATCTTCCATTGAATGCCATCAAACTACCCAGAGACGTCATTGCCACACCTTTAAAGAAAGGAAGTAATACCTCTGCTCCAGTGTTAGCTAGTGACCTTCAAAAGGTCCATCATCAACAAAACTGGACTAATCAAACCTTAGCCACAATAGCCGCTCAATTAGATAGCATCTCCATTAGCCTACATTCAACCATACCAGTGGAGAAGCAAGTCAGATTCCCTTCTGGCATTTCCCGGCCTTACTTTCAACCATCCATTACCAACTTCGTTCATCCAGAAATTGATTTGCTTACACGCATATCAGAAAGTTTACAATTATTACCTTCTTCATCCACGACCAATATTCAAGAATCTACCCAAACCCAAGGCAACGCTATCAACGCTCTTGACACTTGCCAGTGTCAGACAAGTGATGATGACATATCTACATCATCTTTAAACTTGTCTCATATCGAAAACCAATTTACAGATCCAGAACCAAATGAGATATCCAAATCACTACTAGAAATCCTAGACGTTCCTTCAGACGGAACAAACCCATGGATTCTTACTTCCATACATCCAAGAATTATTATCCCCGTCCAACTCCTCCAAATATCCAATATGAAGAACGCTCCAAATTTGCTTTAGCTCAGTATGATGGAAATTCTATCTATGAATGGAATATAGATGGAAAATCAGAATATGAGATTCTAAACACCCTTCAAGAAATGGGCATGGCAAAGAATGCCTACAAGATGCACAAGCTGGATGAAAAGCAAGCAGTCTCCTCCATAGTTGCTGGATTTACAGGCCAGCTAAAGCAATGGTGGGATAATGCCCTCACTCCAGAAAATAAACAAGAAATCATCGAACATCAAGTCAAAGTGTTTGATGGACCTGATAGATTATCTCTCAAAGATGATGCATGTGATTTCTTGATTATTACCATAAGTCTCCATTTTGTTGGAAATCCGAGAGAAGAATTGAATTCTAATAAGGTTCTTCTCACAAATCTTCAATGTCTGACACTATCTGACTATAGATGGTACAAGGACAAGTATCTAACCCAAGTCCTCCAACGGGATGATTGTATGGCTAGTATATATATATATATATATACGATGGGATGAAATCACTATACCAGATCACTTTCAGATCTCTATCCCACAAGTTCCAAGAAACATCTCCCGCAATACGGTAGATGATATAATCGAAAAAAACGATGGAACTATTCTCCTTCATTTCCATTCCTTTAGAGAACACGCTAGTTCTTCTTCCAATAGGAGCTTCCTAGTTGCAAGATCCTCTTTTTCAGGAATACCCTCTACATCTAGAAGACAACCACCATCTCAACCAGAGATTAAGGTAGATTTTCAAGCACCCTTACCGACATATGTCCCTGAGGACAATGAATCCATCAATACTGAAGATATCATGGGTAACATCAATGTCATCCATGTGGCAGAGTTTAAGCTTAGAGAAGAATATATCTCTGAGCAGAAATCTGAACCAGAATATGAACCACAAAGAAAATGGTTCGCAAATCTATCTTTAGAATGCCAACAAGACCTCGTCAATACTGGCGCCAAGACTGTCACCAGTTACGATGTAACATGACAATCTACGATTGGTTGCCAACATATACTTCGATTCAACTTTCTGAACAAGCTCCATTTGAAATTCCTTCGATTAATGTCCAAACAAGTCTTTACAAGAAATGGACAATAGCTTCCAATGACGAGGAAATTACCTCGATTCATCCACCATTTAATACCATTAAATTATCTAGAGATGTCATAGCTACACCACTAAAGGTAGGTACCAATACCTCCGCTCCGGTGCTAGCCAGTGACCTACAAAAGGTCCATCAACAACAAAATTGGACTAACCAAACCTTAGCTACAATAGCATCTCAATTAGACAATATTTGTATTAGCCTTCATCCTCATACACAAGTCGAAAAGCTAGTCAGATTTCCCTCTGACATTTCCCGACCATATTTTCAACCATCCACTACCAATTTTATACATCCAACAATGATTTGCTCACACGCATATCAGATGGCCTACAATTATTACCTTCAACATCCACTCCAATATTTCAACATCTACGACAACCCAAATTCCCATATCAACACTCTTGACACTTGCCGGTGTCAGTCTAGTGATGATGAGTCATCTATATCATCCCTAAACCTATCGCATATCAAGAATCAGTTTACTGATCCAGAATAGAATGAGATATCCAAAATCTCTACCAGAAACTCGAGACGTTCCTTCAGATGGAACAAACCCTTGGATTCTTACTTCCATTCAACCAAGAACTATTATCCCTGTCTACTCCTCCAATATTCAATATGAAGAACGATCCAAGTTCACTTCAACCCAATATGACGACAATTCTATCTATGAATGGAACATATATGGAAAATCAGAATATGAAATTCTGAATACCCTACAAGAAATGGGCATGGCAAAGAATGCCTACAAGATGCGTAAGCTAAATGAAAAACAAGCAGCTTCCTCCATAGTCGCTAGATTTATAGGCCAGCTGAACAATGGTGGGACAATGCACTCACCCTAGATAATAAACAAGAAATCATGAACCATCAAGTAGAAGTTTATGATGGTCTTGATAGATCATCCTTCAAGGATGATGCATGCGATTTCTTGATTATAACAATAAGTCTCCACTTTGTTGGAAACCCAGAGAAGAATTAAATTCCAATAAAGTTATTCTCACAAATCTTAGATGTCCAACATTAACTGATTACAAATGGTACAAGGATATCTATCTTACTCAAGTCCTTCAATGCGAAGATTGTATGACCAATTTCTCGAAAGAAAGATTCATTTCCGGATTACCTACATTGTTCGCTCAAAGGATTATCACTAAACTCAAGGAAGAAGTCGGTCAAGAAACTGTGCCTTGGGACACAATAACTTATGGTCAACTTTTTGCCTTTGTCAAAAGAGAGGCCGTAATCCTATGTCAAGATCTCAAAATCCAGTCCAAATACGGCAGTGAAAAGGCCCAAACAAGGAAGGAAATGGGTTTTTTCTGCAAGATGTTTGGCATCGAAAAGATCACTCCTCCTTCCAAGAAGCAAATAACCAACAAGTGTTTCTCTTCAAGACACAAACATCCCTATAAGACCAAACCACCATATCGCAAGCGATATCGGTCCTATCGTCAAGGATATGCCAATAAGCAAAATCATAAACGGTTTGCTTCCAAGCATCCGGCTCAGATCACATGTTGGAAATGTGGTCGCAAGGGTCACGGAGCAGATCAATGTCGTGTTGAGCAAAAGATAAATGAAATCTTCACTGACGACAAAGATTTACAAGAAAAACTCTCCAAGCTTTTATTACAAGATTATCTCAGCTCTCCAGAAAATGAGAACTATATTCATCAGTTAGATCACGATGAGTCCAGCTCCAGTTATGAATCAACAGGAGATTCTTCAGGATCTGTCAATGTCATAACCAATGACATATATTCGGCAGAACTTCTGTATGAACTCATAAACAAAATTTCCAATCCTGATAAAAAAGACAATACTTGCAGCAATTAGCCAAATTGCTTGCTTCGCAAGATTCCAAAAAGGCACTCCCAGAATCATTTAACATCTCCAAAACCCTCGACAGATATCCTATAGCATCAAGTAGTAACCTATTTGGAAAGGTTCCTACCCAATAATTACAAAAGGATATTAAAATCCTTAAACAAGAAATTCAGGCACTCAAAGTAGAACTCCGTCAGATTAAATTTGATGGAGTGAATGCACAAGCTCGTATTTCTTTATTAGAGGCAACAAAAGCTTCTACAACAGAGGACACATCTAAAGAAGACAAATACCACAGGAATTAGGTATCATCTTTATCACACCCAGGCTGTCAATACAGAGACCACAACCATAAACATTATTGAAAGATTTAGCTTTCAAAAAATGGTATTCCAACATCACACTTGTAGTCGAAGGAACCGACTTCAAGTTAACCATTGTTGCTCTTATTGATTCAGGAGCAGACCGCAATTGTCTTCGAGAAGGATTAGTTCCCAACCGTTATTGTTCTCCCACTCGAGAACGATTGGTAGGTGCAGGAAATGATCCACTCAAGATCATAGCCAAAACATCTAAGATTTCTGTACAAAATAGAAATCTTCATATCAAACTACAATTGTAGTTATCAAGAATATTAACCAAGACATTATCCTTGGCTCTCCGTTCATTATCCTGTTGTATCCCTTCTTTGTCGATCATACGGGATTACACGTCAGATCAATAAAGAAACCCAACTTAGGTTTTCAAAAAACCACGCTCTCATATCCGGACGGTCGAGAGACTTCAAGATCCAGAAAATTAAAAGGATATTTCCCAAATGGAGATGTCCTTTGAAGAAGTTTGCGCAGATCTACCCAATGCCTTTTGGAGTAGGAAGCGCCATATCGTTCATCTTCCTTATGAAATGGATTTTGATGAACGCAATATCCCAACAAAAGCTCGACCTATTCAATGAATAGTGAGCATTTAGAAATCTACAAGAAGGAAATTCAAACCCTTTTGGTTAAAGATTTGATTCGACCATCCAAATCGCCATGGAGCTGTAGTGCATTCTATGTAATGAATGCCGCAGAAAAAGAGCGTGGAGTCCCCTGTCTCATGATCAATTACAAACCCTTAAACAAGGTCTTACAATGGATTCGATATCCAATCCCTAACAAGAGAGATCTATTAGGAGGCCTTTACAAGGCCAAGATCTTCTCCAAATTCGACATGAAGTCTGGCTTCTGGCAAATTCAGATTGCCAAGTCAAATTGCTATAAAACTGCATTTGTAGTCCCATTTGGTCATTATGAATGGAACGTAATGCCATTTGGCCTTAAGAATGCTCCCTCAGAGTTTCAGAATGTCATGAATAACATCCTTACACCATATTCGACATTCATCATTGTTTATATCGATGATGTATTGGTATTTTTAGATTCCATAGAACAACATTTCAAGCATCTCAGAACATTCCATTCATCATCAAGTCTAATGGTTTAGTCATTTCTAAACCCAAGATGAAGTTGTTTCAAGTTAACGTACGTTTCATTGGATATAAATTTATCAAAATACCATTACTCCTATCCAACGAAGTTAGAGTTCACATCTAAATTTCCTAACGAAATTAAAGATAAAAAATTAGCTACAAAGATTTTTGGGTTGCCTCAATTATCTTTCTGATTTCTTTCCTAAACTTCATCAACACTGTAAACTCCTTTACTCAAGATTGCAAAAGACGCCCTCACCATGGACTTCAGAAGCACACCAAGTTGTGCAATCTCTGAACCAATATACCTATCCTTTGTTACCATGCCTTACCATTCCTCATCCGCAAGCCTTTCTTATCGTCGAAACCGACACCTCCAACATCGGCTACGGCGGTATCCTTAAACAGCGACCTCAGGGTCTCACTAATGAGCAGTTGGTACGATTCCATTCTGGCATATGGATCGGTCCACAGCTCCATTATTCAACAATCAAAAAGGAAATTCTTTCAATAGTTTTATGTATTTCAAAGTTCCAAGAAGATTTATACAATAAGTCCTTTTTACTTCGCATTGATTGTAAATCTGTAAACGATGTTTTACAAAATGATGTTAAAAAATTAGTGTCAAAACAAAATTTTGCCAGATGGCAAGCTATCCTTTATGTTTTCGATTTTCAAATCAAATTCATCAAAGGGGAGGACAACTCCTTACCATATTTTCTTTCACAAGAATTTTTACAAGGAAAAGTTTCTAAACCAGATCATACTTCACCAAATTCTCACCATGAACAATATTTTCTTTCCATAGAAAATGAGTGACAAAAGCAAGGAAAAACAACCCAAGCGTGAGAAGCCTCAAACTTCTCAGGATTACCAGATGGCTCCTCAGCCACACCCAGCATACAGAACATACAAGTTGCATCTTCTCAAACCATTTCCACAACAAATCCATATGCACCACTATCACAAGATTTCCCAGCACCCACATTTCTTCAAGCCGCAAAAACTCCAACAAAACTTCAACCCTCAACTAGCTCCACAGAAAATACAGCCAATGGTTACTACATTAAACATATTCAAGAATATATTACCATCACTAGATATACACAGACACAATCACCAGAAATAGCCAATAGTATTGCCAAATGTATATTTCCTCCATAAATATACAGGAAAATAGATATGCACCAAAAGACTCTCAAGTACTATGAGCTTATCCTCATAGAAACAAGATCCATAGAACTAACCCACCGTTCTAACAAAATTCCACACAAACAGACTTTTCCAGATGTTTTATCAAAAAGGTAGTGTTAGCCAAAGAATGAGGACCTATCCAATAACCCCGTTCATTCACAATAAACTTCTACCCTCCTACCTTTAACTACGTTGATTACCAGAATGCTTGGTATCAATTCCTTTTACTTAGACCAGGAACGCACTCATGGTTTATCAATTTCCATCACAAGTGCGACAAGGATTTTCCAATATGGTCCTACCACTGGTGGCACTATTTTGGAGGATCATCATCAATTCTCCCAAAAGAAGTCCAGCCAAACTATTCTTATTGGCTTCAACATTTCAATAGTCAACCATACACAAAAGAACTCCAATTCTTTGCAATATTTTGCGTCCCATGGATTTTCTATTGGACATCAAAATAGATCAATATTTGCCAACACCATATCCCTACTGTTTGGTTCACGATTTTCGAGTCAAATGGTGGCCCAAGTATTGGTCAAATTTTGCTCTTTTGAGAATGTTCGGGCCTATACTACCACGGGAAAAAAACTCATTACTTACAAGGATTATCAAGCAACTCAAAAGGCCCTTCCAAGCCCCATAAAACACTTTCCATCACGGGTCTAAGCCCAACACTAGAAACATCACCAACTCCATTAGCAATTTGTCCACCAACGCACCAAGCCCACGCATCAGACGCACATACCATATTCAAAAGGTTCCTTGACGAACACCCAGAATTATCCCTTCAATATTCTCAATATGTGATCAATCACGGGCCCAACATTCCTGTCTGGGCAGATGACCAACAATCTTCGGACGGGTCATCTCCTGACGATCCAATGGGCGGACCTTGTGCCCAGGGAGATCCCTTTGATGATATTTTATTAAAAAATGCCTTTAAATACAAGGGATCTCCCTGGGCGCAAGGTCTCCCCATTGGATCGTCAGGAGATGACCCATCCGAAGATTGTTGGTCATCTGCCCAGACAGGAATGTTGGGCCCGTGATTGATCACATATTGAGAATATTGAAGGGATAATTCTGGGTGTTTGTCAAGAAACCTTTTGAATATGGTAGGTGCGTCTGATGCGTGGGTTGGTGCGTTGGTGGACAAATTTCTAATGGTGTTGGTGATGTTTCTGGTGTTGGGCTTGGACCCGTGATGGAAAGTGTTTTTGTGGGGCTTGGAAGGGCCTTTTGAGTTGCTTGATAATCCTTGTAAGTAATGAGTTATTTCCCGTGGTAGTATAGGCCCGAACGTTCTCATAAGAGCAAAATTTGGACCAATACTTGGGCCACCATTTGATTCGAAATTCGCGAACCAAACAATAGGGATATGGTGTTGGCAAATATTGATCTATTTTGATGTCCAACAGAAAATCCATGGGACGCAAAATATTGCAAAGAATTGGAGTTCTTTTGTGTATGGTTGACTATTGAAATGTTGAAGCCAGTAAGAATAGTTTGGCTGGACTTCTTTTGGGAGAATTGATGATGATCCAAAATAGCGCCACCAGTGGTAGAACCATATTGGAAAATCCTTGTCGCACCTATCATGGAAATTGATAAACCATGAGTGCGTTCCTGGTCTAAGTAAAAGGAATCGATACCAAGCATTTTGGTAATCAACGTAGTTAAAGGTAGGAGGGTAGAATTTTATTGTGAATGAACGGGGTTGTTGGATAGGTCCCCATTCTTTGGCTGACACTACCTTTTTGATAAAACATCTGGAAAAGTCTGTTTGTGTGAAATTTTGGTTAGAACGGTGGGTGAGTTCTATGGATCTTGTTTCTATGAGGATAAGCTCATATTACTTGAGAGTCTTTTGGTGCATATTGTTTGCCAGTATATTTCATACGTTTGGCAATACTATTGGCTATTTCTGGTGATTGTGTCTGTGTATATCTAGTGATGGTAATATACTCTTGAATAGGTTTAATGTAGTAACCATTGGTTGTATTTTCTGTGGAGCTGGTTAAGGGTTGAAGTTTTGTTGGAGTTTTTGCGGCTTGAAGAAAGGTGGGTGCTGGGAAATCTTGTGATAGTGGTGCACATGGATTTGTTGTGGAAATGGTTTGAGAAGATGCAACTTGTATGTTCTTGTACGCTGGGTGTGGCTGAGGAGTCATCTGGTAATCCTGAGAAGTTTGCGGCTTCTCACGCTTGGGTTGTTTTTCCTTGCTTTTGTCACTCATTTTCTGTGGAAAGAAAATACTGTTTGTGGTGAGAATCTGGTGAAATATGATCTGGTTTAGAAACTTTTCCTTGTAAAAATTCTCGTGAAAGAAAATCTGGTAAGGAGTTATTCTCCCCTTTGATGAATTCGATTTGAAAATCGAAAACAGAAAGGACAGCTTGCCATCTGGCAAAAATTTGTTTTGACACTAAATTTTTAACATCATTTTGTAAATATCTTTTGCAGATTTGCAATCAGTGCGAAGTAAAAAGAACTTATTGTATAAATATTCTTAGAACTTTGAAATACATAAAACTATTGAAAGAATTTCCTTTTTGATTGTTGAATAATGGAGTTGTGGACCGATCCATATTCCAGAATGGAATCGTACCAACTACTCATTAGTGAGACCCTGAGGTCGCTGTATAAGGATACCGCCGTAGCCAATGTTGGAGGTGTCGCTTTCAACGATAAGGAAGGCTTGCGGATGAGGAATGGTAAGGCATGGTAAAAAGTAGGTATATTGCTTCAGAGATTGCACAACCTTGGTGTGCTCTGAAGTCCATGGTGAGGGCGTCTTTTGTAACCTTGAGTAAAGGAGTTTACAGTGTTGACGAAGTTTATGAAAGAAATCAGAAAGATAATTGAGGCAACCCAAAAATCTTTGTAGCTGATTTTTATCTTTAATTTTGTCAGGAAATTTATATGTGAACTCTAAACTTCGTTGGATAAAAGTAATGGTATTTTGATAAATTTTATGTCCAAGGAAACGTACGTTTACTTGAAACAACTTCATCTTGGGTTTAGAAATGACTAAACCATTAGACTTGATGATCGAATGGAATGTTCTAAGATGCTTGAAATGTTGTTCTATGGAATCTGAAAATACCAAGACATCATCGATATAAACAATGATGAATGTCGAATATGGGTAAGGATATCATTCATGACATTCTAAAATTCTGAGGGAGCATTCTTGAGGCGAAATGGCATTACGTTCCATTCGTAATGACCAAATGGGACTACGCACAAATGTAGTTTTATAGAGATCTGACTCGAAACCTGAATTTGCCAGAAGCCAGACTTCATGTCGAATTTGGAGAAGATCTTTGCCTTGTAAAGGCGTCCTAAAAGATCTCTCTTGTTGGGGATTGGATATCGAATCCATTGTAAGACCTTGTTTAAGGGTTTGTAATTGATCACGAGATGTGGGACTCCACGCTCTTTTTCTACGGCATTCATTACATAGAATGCACTACAGCTCCATGACGATTTGGATGGTCGAATCAAACCTTTATCCAAAAGGGTTTGAATTTCCTTCTTGCATATTTCTAAATGCTCACTATTCATTTGAATAGGTTGAGCTTTTGTTGGTATATTACGTTCATCAAAATCCTTTTCGTAAGGAAGATGAACGATATGGCGCTTCCTACTTCAAAAGGCATTGGGTAGATTTGCGTAAACTTCTTTAAAGGACTTCCCCATTTGAGAAATATCCTTTTGATTTTCTAGATCTTGAAGTCTCTTGACCGTCCAGATATGAGAGAGTTGGTTTTTTGAAAACCTCTGTTGGGTTTCTTTTCTGGTGATAGAATTGATTTGCTGATAAAGGGTATTGGAATGAAGAATATTAAGTTTTTTCTGGATTATAAGCTCAGTAAAGAGAAAAGAATACTTTTCTTTATTGATTTTGACGTGTAATTCCGTATGATCGACAAATAAGGGATACAACTGGATAATGAACGAAGAGCCAAGGATAATGTCTTGGTTAATATTCTTGATAACTACAAATTGTAGTTCGATATGAAGATTTCTATTTTGTACAGAAATCTTAGATGTTTTGGCTATGATCTTGGATGGATCATTTCCTGCACCTACCAATCGTTCTCGAGTGGGAGAACAATAACGGTTGGTGTAGACACCAAAAATTCTCACCCTATAAAGCAAAATTTAAGAAAATAAATAAAATAAAAGGGGTCATCGCCTTTTGTTTGCAAAACTCGTTGATGTGCGTGCCAAAATAAATTCACTGTTTCATTACAAAAATTTCAAAACTATTTTTAAACATTAGACAAAAAAAATCTTTCAAAAAAATGAACTTACAAAAATGAACCAATTTCAAAAATACAATTTTCATACTAATTCTTTTGTTTAGTTTTTAGGGAATTATTTTATAGTTTTTTTTTGAAAATAAAACTGCCTTTATATTACTGGATTAAAGCATATTCAAAAGGAATTATTTTATAGTTTCAACCCCTCTCATGTGGTCATAATTTTTTATCAAATAACTTCATCTTCATCTACTACTTATATTCAAAAGTTGCAAAAGTTGACAAGATGATGGTTGTAGTCTAGTGGTAGTGGTAGTTTGACCCATATAAGAGATCTCAGGTTCAAGTCATAGGAGTTGCATTTTTCTCTCTTTTGGACCCTTACTTTAACTAGCCTTATCATTTTTTCTCTATTAATAGGCTAACAAACATAACCCTAGGGGAGGGAGCAACATCAGCCGCCAACATCTTCCTGATTATTCTCTTCTTTCATGTTTTGCCCGTCCATCAATGCCCTCACGGCAAAGAACAACTAGCCGACATACACAAATCCCAACCCTGAATTTTTTTGTCGGTGAACCTCTCTTTGTTCGCAGCTCCTTCATTCGCTTCTATCTGTAAACAAAGAGCATCCATCCATCTCCTACAGTCATTTTTTTCACCATGCTGCTGCCGAACATCATTCCCTTCATGGTGGATGATTCTGCGCAATCAGTTGGCGAACAACGAGCATACATGCTTCACCACCATCCTCATCTTTTTCGCTGCTCAGCGCTGGCATCTCTTCAACCGAAGAACAGGGAGCACACTGTCGACTACGACTAGCAAACCAGGAGCACGCCAGCTCCGCGCCATCTTTAAATGTACATGCTCTCGATCTATCTTACTGGTGAACGAGGAAGAGCTTTGTGCCATGGCCATTCTCTTCAGTTACGTAAGAGGAACGTGCAGGCTTTACGTCGTCTTCATCTTCTTCACCTGACGAAGCAAGGAGTACTCGAGCTCTGCAGCGCATTCATTCTCTTCACGTTGCAGGCTCTGTGTCTTCATGTTGTTCACCCACGTACAAGGAGCAGAAGCTCTCTTCCTTTTCCATTCTCACACTCACGGGAAGTTTACAACCAAACCTGGCAACGAGGAGCTAGCACATAATTCTAAACTCATTCTTCAAATCCCACCCTCACGCCAAACTCACAAACTGGTGAACCATATAATTCTCCATCATTCTGTTCACCAACGGATGTACAGGCTCTGCGCCTCATTCATATCTTCCCTCACGGAGCATGCTCTGCCCTCTCTGCACTTCCTTCTCTGCTTCACCGCAACTTGCAACCTACCTGGCGAACAAAGACAAATGCTCTGCGCCTTCTTCATCTGTTCACAGACAGAAATTCGTGACCCAAGCCAGCGAGCAAGGAGCGGACGTGCTCGCATCTTCTTCTCTTCAACCTAACTGACGAATAGGGAACAAGATGCTTCGCTCTCTTCATTCTCTGCAACAAGGCGAACATAAGACATGGACCATAGATTTCGCCTCTGTACATTTCTCTTCACCGACGGTGGGGCTGGAAGCATCACATCCCAGGATTGGTTTGTGAAACCTTTGCCATGAAGAGGAAATTCACCGAACTATATTTCCTGGTGACAAGGACCGACACTAGTAGAAAAAATGTTTCTAACCACGGTTATTTTGCCTATATACCACGGTTAGGAACCATGGTTTATGCTCGCGTGGTATATAGAAAATTGCCTATATACCACGGTTGAAAACCATCGTTTAAAAGAAGACTATATACCACGGTTTGCAAATAACCGTCGTTTAAGACTGTTTTTGGACGCGGTCCTCACCGGTTTTAAACGACAGTTAAGTTCAGAACCGTGGTATAAAGTCATTTTATACGACGGTTAAATGTCAAAACCGTGGTATATTATCTATAAAATCAACGAATAAACCACGGTTATACATATAACCGTGGTTTATAGTCTATGAACTCTTTTTCAAAATCACCGGCGATTTAGTAGCATCGCTTCACAGATCTCAAACAGAGAAACAGAAGAGAATGAAGAGGCTATAGAACATGTATGTCCCTTGTTTGCGATTTAGGGTTGCAAAATAATGAGTGAAGAACTCTGGCGTAGTATGTTCCTTGTTCGCGGTGGGTTGCAAAATTACTGTGAGAAGAATGAAGAATGGAGGCCATGTTCCTTGTTCGCCGGTTATGGTTGCAAAAATTGCACTGAGTGGAGATGATGTAGAGCATATGTTCCTTGTTCTAGTTGTAAGCTGCAAAAAATTCCGAAAAACAAGAGAATGAGTGAGATGGAGCATGTTCCTTGTGCCGGTGAGGGTTGCAAAAATTACCGTGAACTTGTAGAGAATGAAGAAGAGTTGCAGAGCATGTTCGTCGGTTGGATTCCAAAATTACCGTGAGGTTGAAGAGAATGAAGAAGAGTTGCAGAGCATGTTCGTCGGTTTGGGTTCCAAAATTACCGCGACATTGAAGAGAATGAAGAGAAGAGTTAGAGATTTTCGTCGGTTTGGGTTCCAAAATTAGCGTGAGAATATAAGAGAATAGATAGAAAGAGCCGCGTTAAATTTGGGCCGAAAATTAAAAATTCCCGCCTAGACTATATACCACGGTTGACAAAAAACCGTGGTTTAATATAGTAAGATATGCAATATAAATGACGGTTGCCTAGGAACCGTGGTATAGGTACCCTATATACGACGGTTCCCAAAGAACCGTGGTATATTCACTCTGGCATGTACTATATACCATGGTTGCCCGGAAAACCGTGGTATATCAGTAACCTATATACGACGGTTTCCAAAAACCGTGGTATATGCACTCTGGCGTGTACTTTAAACGACGGTTTCTATGAAAATCGTGGTTTATAAACTTTAAACCACGGTTTTCCTTTTAACCGTGGTTTAAACGCCGTCATTAAAAACATTTTTTCTACTAGTGCGACCATCACTGACTATATATATGTTTTGGTTTAAATTCATGTCATAGCTATTTCTTTTGACTGGATTTATTTGTATGAAATCGGAATGCAAATTTGAATACTAGTAACTTCTATTGGTGTTTTGATTCAGGCATCGAGCTTCTTCTGCTCACCCACTTGTGGGAATCTGATTTTCTTGCTCATTTCAGAGACGAACACACCCGATGATGAAGACAGAACTGGGACCTTCGTTTTCCCTCTGCTGAAGAGATCCATTCTCTTTCATCCTTCGTATTGAGGTGAATTTGCTTCGTATCAGCGGCCACCTCCGATGTTTGCTATTTGGCTTGGCCTTCGTAAGCCTCTTAATGCTAGTTCATTGTGGTGCAGGTTAATCTAATATATTATGGACACTTCTAGCTTTTATTGTCGAATGCAGCCTAAATCAGTGTGTTCAAATCGTTTGAGTTTTTTTTTATGCTTAATTTTAAGTCGAAGGCTCGTTTGTTTCTCATTCATGACCTTGATTAAACCATGGTTATGCAATCGGTGTTTTTATGATGGGAGAGATCCTTTGACCCTCGACCTTGTGTTATATGGAATATTGTTGTATGTGTGTTTGTTCAACTCCTTCTCCGATCTGGCTATTTATGGTTTAGGACATGGTTGCCTTGTTCAGGGTGTCACTATTTTGGTTTGAAAAAGAGCTGATCTATGTCTATTCAATTCGATTATAGCAGATTCACATTTTCTTCTATATATAAACGAGTTGTATCGGCCTTTGCATGGCCTTTTTCTCGTTATATTGTGTGGCCTATTTATGCATCCGAGTTCGCTCTCTTGAGGATGTTTGGTTTGGTTTCTTAATTATCGATTGAACTCGTGTCATTCATCACACAGCTTGCTGGTTTCAATGATCTCACTTGAGTTGAGATGGCCAATCTTGGGCCTACATGCATAACCTTTGATCTCATGTCTTTCACGCTAGTTGTTTAATTCTGTTTGGTGTAAGCGTTCCTTATACCTTGGTTTCATGTTTTTACTGAGGTACATGCAAAACGGATGAGACTTGAGCAAGACTCGCCTGGCCTGGAGTTTACCATGGATCTTTTGCTAATGAACCATGTTGTTGGTTTTGGGGCTTGTAAAGACGAGATTATGAACGTTTGACTGCGGATATTCAACTGGGATTTCTTTGTTGTATATTGGATTAAATAAAAACCGGGGGCAGGCCGCCCCGTAGGTTGGTTTCCTATCATCTACATCTTCTTTTATTCATGATCAACAATTTGTTTGTTTCCAGCTCTTCTGTTTGCATCTAGCGCATGAATTTGGTTTGGGCAATGATTTTCGTATAACTTTGATTTAAATCTTCATTTGAGATCAAGTTGTTTAGCCTTAATAATCAGTCTTTGATTGTAAATTTTTTTTATTTGCAACTCTGAACAACAGTCAAATCTGCTACTTGTTTCTTTCTACTACGATCATTGCTCAATTTGCCATGTTCATTTTCAATCACCATGTTTATTCTACTATCATTGTAATATATCACCAACTTCTATGTTTGATTGTTGCTTTGCTTTAATGACTAATGAGGAGGGCCCATTTGGGCTGTTGTAAACTCTCAGCTCAAATCCAACATTAAACTCGGGTCCAACTTATTGTTAGCCAAACGGGCTAGAACAGGTGACCCTAGACAGCCTCTAGGTTACCCAATTATTTCTGAGCCCATGAGCTCAGTGTAGAAAAATGTAGATGATATTTCTCCATGGCGTACATCTCTAATTTGTTAAGTGAAGTTCTCTTTCCTTCAAAACTTTTTGAACCATCCTTTAACGAAGATTCAAAACATAAAAACTCAATTCCAATTCAAACTCATCTTCAATTCCAAATCAATTGGATTTCAATTCCAACCCAAAATCAATCCAAAGCTTCAAAACATCTCTATATACTTCCAATTCATGAACCCCAACTCGAAACATCAAACTCATATAGATTCTCAAACCTCCACAACTTTCGAAACACTTCAAAGTTCACAAAGCTGCAGTCATCCTCAGTCACTCCTAACACCCCAAAATCCCATCAGTTTCTAATTCTCAATTGTCTCATAGAACTGAATCCTTAGAACTCAAACATCTCAAATCTCCAAACGTCTCAGCAGCTCAACAAACTCGAACGTCTCAGCAACTCAACAGATTCGAATGTCTCAGCAGTTCTGCAGACTTGAACATCTCGATAAACTTATCAAATTCAAACACTTCGAAAACCCTTAGCTTCTCAAAAACCTGAACCTCTCAAAATTTGATAACCCTTTCAAGCCTAGAACGTCTCACAGACCAGAGTGTCTCACAGACCCGAGTGTCTCACAGACTTCATCATTTCAGAAATTCAAATGTCTCACAGACCCGAGCATCTCACAGACCCGAGCGTCTCACAGACTTTGACATCTTAAGGTTTCAAGCGTCTCGTGGACCCGAGCATCTCACATACTTTAATACCTCATTCCTTTCATCATCTGAATATTCCAATTGTCTCATAGACCCGAGAGTCTCATAGACTAGCATCCCAAACCCAAAAATTCTCGAAACTCTAACTCCTCTGAATCTCAAACCCCTCAAAACCCTTCAAAACCTACAAAACCCAGAAACCCTAAACTACGTAAGGTCTGATCTCAATAGGGAGTTGAGTACGTAGGCAGCCCATCTAGGGTGCGACCCCATTCCAAACAAAAAACCCTTTTCCCCCTTTAAGGTGACTCTCACATCTCTCAAAACCCTCAAACCTTCAGACTTCATGTCCCCTTCATTCACTCAATCCTTAAACCTTTCCCCGATTTTCCATTCTACATTCAATCAACTCTCAACTTACCAATCCTTTCATTTGGCGCTAGCTTGGCAGAAAGTTCGCCTCATCCACTCTCTACTATCTTCCTGTCCTAATCATATCCTTGTGGCCCTTTGAAACGAATCTCTTTAATAAGGTTTTGAAAGAAGGCAATCCTAACAATTGGAGATCGAGGTTTCCTCGGGCACCAATCCAAAGTCATGGTCGTTGCCACTTCTAAGGAGTGTAACCTAATGCGAACCCACACAGAATCTCTGACGTGACCAGATAAGTCCTATCAGTAGGCAACAATCTCATAGTCAATTAACGGTTCATAGAACCCGATTTCCCTTCCTAGTTCCTTAGGTCAAACTAGGTGACAACTCTAGTCAATTCCGCCTTATAGAGGCATCAGTCCGCGTGAAGCCCATTGAGAGTGAGTGTAGTGTTCACCAACACTCCCCATCAAGCCTTCTGGGAAAGACGGACGATTTAGTAGGTATTTGAGGGATGTCAGAATAATAGGTTTTCACCCTCCACGGAATGGCATTTTAGGATCTCAACTTTTTAGTCAGATCATTTTTAGATAGACCCCCCCCCCCCATACCGAAAAATCACCCTCCATAGTTGGGAACTAATCCTTCTCGAAGACAATTGCGGTCTGCTCCTAAATCAATAAGAGTAACCATGGTTAACTTTAGGGGTGAGCATTCAGTTTGGATAATTCGGATTTATCCGAAATCCAAATTAACCGAATTTTTTTTTTGGATTTTTAACTGAATTTTAAAACTGAATTTAAAATTTCGGTTATTCGGTTATCCGAATTATAATTCAGTTCGGTTTTCGGTTTTGACTTTGAAAAATTCGGTTAACCGAAATATCCATATTTTTTAAAAAAATCTATTTTTAAATTTTTAGTTTCAGACTTAACTCACACTCACTCACTCAAAAACCCTAAATCTATTCCACGGTTCCACCCACTCCCTCAGTCGCACGCACACACAACGACTCACAGCGGCGACATCTTCTTCTCCATTTCTCCAGTTCTCCTCTCCGACTCCAACTCCTTCTTCGACCTCGGGTCCTCGACCTCGACCTCGGACGACGGCGGAAGACGGCGGCAGACATCGACTGGCGGTGGGTGGTGTTTCTCTTCCTCTGAGTTTATCGGTATCGGATTTTCAGGTAGAATGTTGTGTCGGAACTTGTTTAATGAGATCTATTTGCGCTTGTTATTGCTTATCGATGATTGTTGATGTCCATTTATTATTGTTACAATGGATTTGATTGTCGGGTATTTTTGGTTCTAGATTTTTCTTGTGCCTTAAATTTCTTTTGGCATCATGGATCCCTTACGGTTTAATTTTTCTTGATGACCGCTCACAGCCATTCTGTTCTTGAATGGATCTTAACATCTTCAAATTTTAAAATATTCATCTTGGTCTTTAATGGACATCAGAGTCACCCTATTTGAAATGTACTATCATGACTTAGTCCTCGTGCTCTTCTTTCTTTCATTTTTTTTTCATGCAAACTCGTTTTTCTTATTTCTGTTTCAATACTTTTCTTGCGGTTTGAGTTGGTTCAAGTCCAACTTCTCGACGTCAAATTGACTTCTACCTAAGACTTGGCTCTAAAACGAACACTTATAACTAAGAACTTTTGTTGACAAATTACTAACATGTTCTTTAACTCAATGGTATTTGTCCGGTGACATAAATATAACTGCTCACATGGTTTTTTGCTTATGACTTATAATGTTCTTTGAATCTTCCAATGTTCTTGAAGTTGAAGAGGTTACTCTTTAAAAAAAATCTTGCTCTTCGTGATAGTTGATAGTAATGATGGTGGACGATAGTTCTATGTACTTGCTACTAGCGTTGTTAGAATTGATCATAGGATGGATTAGCATGTTTAAGCTTGGCTTGAAGAGTTGTTCTAGGTGCAAGAAGGATAAATTTAAGATTGTTGTAGGTCAAATTTTGAACTGACTCACATATCAAATTGGATTAACGATAGGGATTGGTAGGATTTTCCATTCTGTATGAAATAGTTCCTGAAAATGGAAAGTGTATATGAATCAACAATTATCGGTCAACGTCGTAATATCATTCTAAACAAATGATTGTGCTGATATTAATAGGACTTCTGATGGATTTAGTTATCTAGTAATCTACTGATGTCCATCATAAGTGATGGAACTTTGTTGAAAGTCTCTGGTTTGTCATATGTATAAGTTGATGTTACTTACTCCAATGAAATGCAGTGATTATGAAGACACCTTTCTGTTCTCTTTCTCCACTTTCTTTTGTTTCATGTTTCTGTTCAAAGAGTTAGTTTCCCATTTGAAAGCTCTTGCTCCACATTCTAAATAGCTTGTCAACGTCTGATGATTGCAGGTGCCTTACTGTCATAGAGAAGCTTCAAAGATGCTGTGAGGACTGCAAGTACGATTCTACTCATTGTGGTTCTCTTTCTGGCCTGCTGAAGCAAATAAAGCCCAAAGTAAAACCTTAAGATGTTAAGCAAAATATGTTATGTGCAATGTGAATTCTAACATACGTGATCTTTTTATGCAATGAGCTAAAAAGCAGCACCATTGGTTTTTGATTCATATTCAGAGTGAAACACATATATGTTTGCTTCTTATCCAGACGTAGAAGGGCGAAAGTGAACTGATCTTTTCCAGTGCCAGTTACAGCTGACGGGAAAGAACTTATGTAACATATTAATTCAGGACTGTTTTGGTGTTTGCTGATTATGGATGAATGGTGAAGTCGGTTTGTAGATACCTTTTTGGACAATATACTTTGTTGCTGTCATACCGATCCCTCTAGACAGACAGTCGCAACATTCAACTCGCAACTCCCAGCTTCACCATCGCACGCAAACAGTAAACCCAACGGGACTGTTCGTGGTGGTCCGTTCCTATTGGCTAACACTAACTGGTAGATCTGCAACCATTGGAAATAGATGTTGTTTTTGTTGAAATATGATCTGTAGGCTG
Source organism: Limonium bicolor (assembly GCA_023374045.1). NCBI lineage: Eukaryota > Viridiplantae > Streptophyta > Magnoliopsida > Caryophyllales > Plumbaginaceae > Limonium > Limonium bicolor. Next base: position 98,793,035 of record CM041777.1, on the reverse strand, counting down.
AGAGAAACCAGAAGGAAGGTGGGTTGGTAAAATGCGCCAAGAATCATTGCTTCATCATGCTGGTATTATTGATACTGAAAGAAATAATTTTCTGGTGGGTTGATTGCAGGTGATACCGGTCCATGTGCAGTGGGATGTGTTGCTGCATAAGACAACAACTGAGAAGCAATGTAAATACTGATGCGTTTTGTTGTTGAGGGGAGAGCAATAGAAATGTGGGTTCCTTTTCATTCTGTACAAGCAATCCTACATTGTCTGCCAAATAGGCTTAGAAGTTATTAATTTTGTAAACATACTGATACGGATGCGTGCAGTAGCTAAATGCTATTAGTTTCTGTCTGTAGTGGGTATTTTACTCAAAACCAACCTTTGGGTTGTAACATGTGGTTAATTGAAAAACCAAAAAAAAAATCAAAATTTTCGGTTTTTTTTTCAAATTTCGGTTAACCGAAATCCGAACTGATGAAAATTTGGATTTCAGTTCGGTTTTCGGTTTTTAGTCTAAAAAAATTTCGGTTTATGGATAATTCGGTTAACGGTTAATTCGGTTTTGACTAAAATTCGGTTTGTAACCGAATTAACCGAAATCCAAATTTTTTTCTGTAATTTGGATTTCGGTTAACCGAATTATCCAAATGCTCACCCCTAGTTAACTTGAAGTCGGTTCCTTCGACAACAAGTGTGATGTTGGAATACCATTTTTGAAAGCTAAATCTTTCAATAATGTTTGTGGTTGCGGTCTATGTATTGACAGCCTGGGGTGTGTTGGTTGTGAGTGTTATGGTGTGATGAGATAGAGATGCTACCTAATTCCTGTGGTATTTTGTCTTCTTTAGATGTGCCCTCTGTTGTAGAAGCTTTTGTTGCTTCTAATAGAGAAATACAAGCTTGTGCATTCAATCCATCAAATTTAATCTGTCGGAGTTCTGCTTTGAGTGCCTGAATTTCTTGTTTAAGGATTTTAATATCCTTTTGTAATTCTTGGGTAGGAACCTTTCCAAATAGGTTACTACTTGATGCTATAGGATATCTGTCGAGGGTTTTGGAGATGCTAAATGGTTGTGGGAGTGCCTTTTGGAATCTTACGAAGCAAGCAATTTGGCTAAGTGCTGCAAGTATTGTCTTTTTTCATCCGGATTGGAAATCTTGTTTATGAGTTCATACAGAAGTTCTGCCGAATCTATGTCATTGGTTATGACATTGACAGATCCTGAAGAATCTTCTGTTGATTCACAACTAGAGCTGGACTCATCGTGATCTAACTGATGAATATAGTTCTCATTTTCTGGTGAGCTGAGATAATCTTGTAATAAAAGCTTGGAGATTTTTTCTTGTAGATCTTTGTCGTCAGTGAAGATTTCATTTATCTTTTGCTTAACACGACATTGATCTGCTTTGTGACCCTTGCGACCACATTTCCAACATGTGATCTGAGCCGGATGCCTGGAAGCAAACCGTTTGCGATATGGTGGTTTGGTCTTATAGGGATGTTTATGTCTTGAAGAGAAACGCTTATTGGTTATTTGCTTCTTGGAAGGAGGAGTGATCTTTTCGATGCCAAACATCTTGCAGAAAGAACCCATTTCCTTACTTGTTTGGGTCTTTTCACTGCCGTATTTGGACTGGATTTTGAGATCTTGACATAGGTTTAAGGCCTCTCTTTTGACAAAGGCAAAAAGTTGACCATAAGTTATTGCGTCCTTAGGCACAGTTTCTTGACCGACTTCTTCCTTAAGTTTAGTGATAATCCTTTGAGCGAACAATGTAGGTAATCCGGAAATGAATCTTTCTTTCTAGAAATTGGCCATACAATCTTCGCGTTGAAGGGCTTGAGTAAGATAGATATCCTTGTACCATCTGTAATCAGATAATGTTTACTAGTGGAAAAAAAGTCTTATAACACAGGGTTTTATAACTCGGCTAACGATAGGCGTGTTATATAATGTTATATAACACGGCTATATTAATCTTATAACACGGCTAGAAATTACCCGTGTTATATAATCCATCTTTCACCAAACCGCGCAAACAAATGAAGAAAAACGACGACGTTTTTGACGGTTTAAAATTCCGGAAAAGAAAAAACAACAAATAATAAGATCTTATAACACGGCTACAATTAACCGTGTTATAAGATTGATTTTTCGGCGCTAAAAACCACGCCAAAAGAAAATTAACCAAAATTAATTTGATCTTATAACACGGCTCTTTGTAGCCGTGTTATAAAGTCGAAAGTTTTATAACGCGGCTGCCCGTAACCAAAATATAAAGTTAAAAGAACGCCGTCGTTTCTTTTGTAAATACCCTGCTCAGTATAATAAACATGTGCGAAGAAAAAAACGCTGTCGTTTCCGCTTTGACTAAATAACACGGCTTATTTAGCCGTGTTATAAAATCCCAAAACGATGCCGTTTTTTTATGTCCAGGAGTTTTATAACACGGCTTGCTTTAGCCTTGTTATAAAGTCTTTCTATAATCCCCCGCCTTCCTCCTCATCACCCTTCTCTCTATTTGATCGATCATCCCGCTCCCGAAAAAAAACCCCGCGACAACTCCTCTTCGACCGCCGTATCACCACCACAACCTTTGCCTCTTCGACCGCCGTATCACCACCACAAACTTTGCTTCTTCAGCACCGTAATCCCCACCATCACCGTGACGTTGTTCTCTGGTTAAAGATTGTTCCTCCCCTCCACCCTGCCAAAGTTCCGGTTTTTTTTTACTCGGCTCCGACCACCGCAACTGTTGTCTCAAATGTAGCTTGGCTCACCTCCGACCACCGCCACAGCTGACCCACGTGCAATTTCGGCTAGCCTCTGTGGAAGGTTAAACAGTTCAAGGGAGTTGAATCTGCTCGTTTGGGCGTTGGGCGTTCAAGTGTAAATCTGCTCGGTGGAAGGTTAGTTCCCTACTAACTTGACTCTAGTTTGTTCGTTGGGCGTAAAATGCTTTAAAGTGACTTGATTCAGTCTAGTAGTGTAGGCAAAAGGTAGAGAAACCTCATGTGGGTTTTACATTTGATTGCTTTCCACGTAAAATTGTACATCAATCTGTCGTTTTTTAAGAAATTTTATGTGAAAGTTTGGGAATGGAGTGAGTAATGTGGTGGTGGTTAGTGGAAAGAAGAAGAAGATGGTAGGGAAGAGTCGGCGCAAGGTTTTTGCTGTGAATTTGAGTACGATTAATGAGGAGTGATCAATGATTATATTATGTTGTGTGTTTAGTTTAGAGATCTGAATTACGTCTGTTTTTTTAGACGGGAATTAAGGATTACATTTGTGTAAATTTGTAGAAATATAAGTGAATATGAAATGATGAATACATAGAGTTGCATATTCTGCAAAAAACAGGACAGAAAAAAAGGATTTTGTTCTTAATTTTATCACTCACTGCGCTGTGAAACATTTTTTGTTGTTTGTAGTTATATGTCAAGGAGCTATGTACGTCAAGCTAAGCTTGATTTCCAAAAAAAATCAGTTTGATTAATCCAACATAAAACTTCAAATATGGTTGGTACAAAAATGGTTGACAAATTTATTATTCTGTTTTAGCTGATATTTGTTGTCAATGGAGGTTAAAAGAAAATAATATATAAAATGTTAACATGTAATCTCTAATGAAAGAAAGTATGAATTGTATGTTTGAAAACTTTTAGAATGTAAAAAAAATAAAGTGAAAAAATGATAATTCGTTTGTATGTGAACACAAGATGTCCATTGTCCATTGTACCGTAGGGAGAATCGATGTGTAGAAGGAGAAGTGCATCCCCATAAATGTACATATACATTGCATTATCTTTGTCAACTTCAATCCCCATAAATGTAGTCACCACATACTTAATCTACGTTTACCAACTAAGAGTTAATTAGCCAGCTATTTTTATATCGTTAGTGTGCAGAAGGAAGAGAAGAGAGGTAAAGGGACAAAACACTTGACATTCTTAATAAGTGAAGAGAGTAGATTTAAACTATTCCGCTATAGTTAGAAAAATTAAGAAATTAGCTCCTAATTAGTTAGGCTTTCTATACACTTCATTTGTCTAATTTTGGCGATTTGTAAAGTAAATCATCTCAACAAACAACAATTACAATCTGGCCGGAGGTACATAGTAGGTATAGAAAACAATGTACGTTTTCTGTTAAGACCAAAAATAATGTGTGATATGGAGATCGACCGAAAGTCAACTAGATAGCATTATGACCTGTGAAGAGGAAGAAATTATATAAGACCAAAAATAATGTGTGATTTGGAGATCGACCGAGTTCAAACAATCAACGGTGCTTTACAAGTATTGATCAAAACTGGTGTAAACTGAATGGTCAATCTAGCTAATTGAAAAGTTGAATCATACATATAATTGTTGAAAGATGATGAAAACAAGACAATTTATTTCTCTATTTTTCTGCAAGCAAAGAATATATACTCATAATAGTATGTACTCTATGTACAAATATTGTTTTTGTTTTAGTGTTACATCCAAAAACAAGTAAAAAAACCATACAGTTCTTTCTGATTTATGTATCAATTTAGATCTACAAACTAGGGGGAGTAAATGCAAATGAACCACCCTTTTCTTTTTCTTTAGCTTGATGGTTTTAACCTCACTACTGTATCAGCAAACATTTTTGTATCTTCAGCAGTATTCCTTTCCAGAATATCAACAATATACGACTCTAACACAATCGAATAAAATTAATGCTAGCTACATTAGAGAGGATTCTTTGGCAAAATAACTACAAAACTTCCTTATGAAATCAGAGTTTGATAATAGCCTCTAAAGTCACACCTTTATAGTATTGGAGCCTGTTGTTTTGAAGCCGGTTGTTTAAAGCTTCATTCTGAGATCGATTGTAATTTTTATTTCAAATACATTCCCTGATTTGGCCTCTAAAGTACGCATACGAGCAGCCAGATTCTGGGCAACTTTGATATAGTTTTATACTACTATCTTAAAGCTACTTAATTCATTTATTATGCTAATACTCAAAAAGCTATATATACCTCTTATCTGACTCTACTTTGATTTACTCTTCCAAAGTTGAGCATTATTGTTGCTACTAAGCTGACTCTAACAGAGATACCCCTTGATTACCTAGTTATGCTCATTTTCAGCTCTGTTAAAATTCCAGCAGTTTTGGCAATACCTTTCAGATTATATCATTCAGTTTCAGGTTTTATTACTGAAGAGGTTTGATTTTTTAAACATAACTAAAACCTGTTTGAGTCTTCCTTGACAAGAGTTTATGGTCAGATTTTGTGTTGCTCTGTGCACTATGAAAAAGAGTGCTAGATACTGTTAATAATCTGTAGTGCTAAATCAATAGACATTTCTGGAGAATGAAAAGGAACTCCACTATCTTTAACAAATAACGCTTGTTGAGGGGTTGGCCTTTTTTCCAAAGTCTTATTCATCTGAAACAAACTGTATGTCAATAATCACTGATAACTAACCTTTGTGCCTCATGTGAAGTTATAAATAACCTTAAAGTTATCATTAATTAGAAGAACAAAAAAATAGAGAAGAAGATTGAAGTATTTATTGGATGGGTGCTTGCTCTGATTTTCTAAAGGTTCGTTGTATTTTTGGCAATCTTTGAGACAGTTGGAAGGCTGCATGACATGATTTCCATAGTTAATATCTTCAACAACAGATTTGTTTGAATTTCCCACTAGTTATGATTGTTCTCTAGTACATATAATGAAGTAAAAAATAAAAATAGGAGGATCTATGATCATGTGGAATCATTTACAAGATTAGAATTAATCTCTTTTGTTCATTCTGAAATGGTATATAATAGTGGCTACAAACCGAAATGGTATATCCAACAACTTGATTGCTTAAAATCTGTTTCAGTATTCCTTTGCTTTATCTCAAGTTTCTATTCTATTTTGTTGCATGTCACATCATTTGGTATCGCTGTTGTCCGAAATTGTCCAAATGGCTTTTTACAACAGCTCAAATCAGATTGGGTTACACGAACAAAAACAGTCCAGAAATTTACAAGAAAGAAATATGACCACTACAGAAAAAGGTATGTGGGATTTTTTTTGGTTCGTAACAGATGCGTGCATAGTTAGAACGATTAAGAAATTAGCTCCTGATTAGTCAGGCTTTCTGTACACATCGTTTTTTACTGTCGCATTATGATCAATTATTGTTGAGATTAAACCTCTGTTTGAAGCCTCAAATGTGTGTGAATTATGCCTGATTCTGTTTGTATTCATCCTACTTTTTCGGCAATGTGGACTAAGAATATAGTATGTTACAAATTTTTTCCACCCCTGCTTACTTCTCAAAGCAACGTTGAGTTTTTCAATGGCCTAAAAATATGGAAAATATTAGTGTGTAACGGCTCCCAAGTTACTCGTACTTCGGCCATAATGAAATGATGAGACTAAGAACGAAAGGAGAAACTTTTATTTTAAATACATTCTCTGATTTGGCCACTAAGACATGCTACTACTGAGTAAAGGCGTACGAACAACCGCTTCTAAGCAATTTTAACGTAATTTTACACTTCTGTTTTAAAGCTACTTAATTCATTTGTTTTGCTGACATTAAAAAAATATACCTTGCATTTGATTTTACTTCTGTTGTTTGTTCTTCCAAGATTGAGTATTATTGTTGCTGCTCGATTAAGCTGATTTTAACAGTTTTTTTCCACCTTCTAACCACACCATTTCGCATCTGTTTTACCGATATACAAACATTATATTTCAGCAATCCAAATCCTTGGATGATGCATAAAGTTAACGATAATTTTCAACTTTGTGAGCATAATTGGGTTTATTACAACTTAAGAACAAAATATGAAGTACATTTGACTGCAGTTTTGTAAAATCCATTCTGTTATATTGCCCTAGGCTACTGCTCTTTAATACCTTTCCTGCTGAACTTCGGTTCAATTTTTTGTGTAAACTGCAATTAAGAACAGCACTATCGTGTTGGTTTAATGTACATTAAGTGGTCTGCTCTAGTGTGATGTGTACTCTGTTTCCCCTCCCTCTTTAAAAGAATGTCCTCATTACTGAAATCATTTTACCTTTGTTCCCATCTCTACCAAAACATGCCAAACCGTATTAAGCAATCAAAACATGTACAAGAAAAAATAATCATCCGCAGCTAAAATCGGGAATGTTTGTTAGAGATCCAGTGACATTCATAAGAAAATAAGCTGTTTGTCAATTTTGCGTTGTACATATCCGTAACTTACATCCAGCTTTATTGTATTTTCAATCCACCTTCATAACGCCTTCAGAAACCAACCGCACCACCTTCGTCTTTTCGATCGCCGGAATCCCCACCACCACCATCTGCTGTGATGAACATCTGATCAATTAATTATCTGTTCTAGCATTCTATTCACTGAATTACAAGCCTTCTTCAAAGCCTTGATGAACATCTGATCAATATTTTCCAATTATGGTTGGCGTTCTTCATCTTTTTAACTTTCTTTTTGCTTTTTCTTTCTTTGACTTTGTGTCATTATAAGCTTTGCACACCCATGCAAAAAAACACCAATATCAAAAAAATCCATCAAGAATTGGTTGATATCGGATCTAGAATTTACAAACTAATCCTAAGAACTCACAGTTATTTTTTCGGATTTGAAAACTTTTAGCTAAACCTACAAAAAATAATTAAAGCTGTGATCCGATATTATACATTGTCGTTGTAGTCGAGCATCACCCATTCCCTTCATCTACGTTGTTCTTTGTTTGAACTTTTATAATACCTTTCATGGGTACACACATCACATCATTGGTTCTACCCACTTATGCAATGATGATATTCCAAAATCACTTAAAAGAGTTAGAAGAAAAACCAAAAAGATGAAAAATTATCTTCTTCTATTTGTGTTATTGCATCTACTTCTCTCTGTGATGCTTTTGATTATCTGTGATGCTCTTCATACTATTGCTTGCGGTGAGGAACATATATAATCTGCGTTGCATTTCATTCTCTTCTTCTGGTTGCTCTTCTACAGAGATAAATCTGCGGAACCTCTGCTGCAAAGATAAATTTGTGGATTTATCGTTGTTCTTCACTCTCTTCTTCTGAAACCGGTAATATACTTGAACCTATCTTCTTCTCTTTGATTCACGTCAATATTTTCTATGAAGTGGTCCTAATGATTAAACACTGCTAATTATCTGTGAATTTGAAACTGCAACTTGTCTGATCCTTCTTTGGTGCAAGGGAACTACTGTTTATTAGTTTTAGTGGTGATGAGATACTTCATACTCACGTGTGTGGCTGATTAGAGTTCCTCATATCATTTGGATTACTGAAACCGAAATCTCTAGTTTTTATAGGTTTGTCTTGTTTAAATATCTTTTTTGATTATTCATGAATGTTAAAGTTGCTGCTTAGAGTTCATACGGTTGCAAACTGCAACTAACTATACTAGTGTTTATGGACATGACTAGTTCAAATAGCTTTTTGGGTTCATTGGAGGTCTGTGTGTTTTTCAGTGGCTAATTCCCCCAAATTAGGGAACATTTATGTTGATTTTCCTTATTCTGATTTTCAATTAGACATATACAATAAGCACCGCTTAGCAACATGGGAATAGGATTAGCAGCTTACTGTTAAGAATCCAGGACAAATAAAAGTGGAATTAATGATGTATTAACTGCTATGCCATGTCTATACAGTCCAGGTTGTTTCACAATTTGAAACAGCTATCAAATCTGATAGTGAATGAAGTTAGCAATTTAGTTTTAGTTCTGATAAAAGAAATAAAAAAAAGAAGAATAGTAAATGGCCTTCCTCTTTTTCATAAACTAGGTTTATCTCATTTAACTTTTCTGTATGTCAAAAATGGGTTTGTTTGATGACTAACCTTCTCACAATTAATTGTAAACTTTCTTTTTCTATATAAGTTGTTAGCTAATCGCTTTTAAATCTTGAATCGGTCAATCACCTAGCAAGCTTGTTTTTAAACACAGTATACATGGTCATTCATTATTTTTAGTAATGTTGTGATTGATTTTATGATATTGTTTAACTTATCTTCATATTCAATGATGCTTTGGTCAGGTTCTTGAAGGAAGAATGGAACCAGAAATTGATTCTCTTGTTGTTCCCATAAAGGAAGGGATATGACAAAATCTTACTCGCCGCATCGAAGAAAAAACTATTACGGTAATGACCTTAACTAAATACATGTGGTTTGTTTCTCGATCATGCCTTTGCTGTTTTAATTTGTGCACTAGTTTATATTTTGCCCATGTGACAGAACTGCTTGCAGCTTTCATTGATCAAATATGATTAATCAACTACAAAATTGATAAGATTGATTGTACAAGAAAAATCACCATCAAATCTGATCATCAATTGATCATAAAATAAATGTTTACTATATGTTCTACTCCTATTCACAAAAAGAGACATACAATGTTCTACTCCTATTCAAGACACTTTTGTAAAGTTTTGTTTCGAATTGGTTGCCATCATCAAAAAGGGAGAAATTGTTAGGTCAAATATTCCCTTAAGATTTTGATGATAGCATGTTTTTCCTTGTATATCTAATGTTTTTTTAAGTGTAAATATTTCAGGAAAATAGTTTATTAGAATCGCTTGGCAAGCAAAGTTACAAGCGGGTTCTCTTTTGTTTGATTGGTGCCCAACAGGTCGGGCACATAGTTCACAACAACTCAAAGATGAAGCTCATACATGACAGATACTCAACAACCATTCAAGTGATGAAGCTAACAACAAAGTCTACTATGAAACTTCGTGGAAATGGTCTTAAATACAAATCAAGTCATAGAACTTGATTAGGATCACGAAAGTCTTTCTTAGGATCAAGAAAGTCTTGAAGATTAGCCAATGACGATCTTCCACATGTTGCCTACAAGTCTACCTATGCAAACAATCATCATGGAAGAACTAACTGAAGCTACCAAGGAATTAAGTTAAACTGAGTTACAAACTTGTAAAGATCAATTGGGAATCAAGTTTCAACCGGCGCCCACAACCACCACACCCGGTGACCAATGGTGTGTTGTCACATGTTGGGTAAGTGTTTGCCGAACAACAACTTAACCATTAGGAAGCAAGCAATTCCAAGTAGTTGAGGAAGTTAGTTGAAGCTTAGAAGATAGCTAGGAATAGCTGAATGATGGTTGGAACTTTTATCTATATAATAGGTTATTGGGATAGCATTCAATATATACTTATGCACTTACATTTAATGCATTGTCATGAAAAGTGCTAAAACTGATTAGCCTTGTATTAGGGAATTGTCAGTTGTATGAGTGAGTAGTGTTAAATCATTGAGTGAGCAGTAGTAAGAGCAGTGGAGTCAGAACACTTGTAAAGGGTAGCTTAGGCAGTCGGCCTCAATCTGGGTAGAAGGACTTCGGTGGTAAGTCTGAAACTATCCCGTAAACCATAGTTGGGCATGGAGGTAGGATGAGTGAATTACTAGTGTGTTAATTCTCAATCGAATTGGAAGATTCCAGTTTAAGTACTTGTGTCCTTTCTATTAACCTTAAGTTACTCAAGTAACCTTAATCTGTCTGAAAGACATGTCCACGACCTATCGAGGACTTATCACAGTGTGGTAGCCAGTTATAGTGTATTCGGAACCACTTTGCAAAGTAGTAGGTCCAGTTACGAACAGATTCAAGACCGGTTTCAATTCGATCTCAGCGGTTCTAGTTGGAATTAGAGCCGATACACATGGCCACCATGTACTCCACGGAGTACGAGCCCGCTCGTCTGAGAAGTGCCAATTGGTGGGCGTCAAATTGTTTCAGAGGTGGGTCCCATAATCGTAACTCGCCTCAAAGTTTTGGCCGTTCCGATTGTGATAGTAGTTAAGGGGTCTTATCAGCTCAGAAGGGATGAAGTGAAAGTATCTGAGCTATCTGAGATAGCGGTCAAGCATGTAAGGCTCGACGACATCGAAGTACCGTATGGTGTCACCATATGGGTCGTCTATCGCACACCTTAGTGTCGATGATACCAAACAACCCAATCAACCTATTGCATTACAAAATTATAAAAGTTTTACGCGTTAACAATAACCATAGAACGCAGTTGTGTCAAACTCCACAAATGATTCAACTATACCTCAGTCGAGACTATGGTGTCCAACTGCCCTTTGATGGAGTGCATTCTGTTGTCGTCTATCACGTTCTTCGACAAACGCTCTCACTTCTCCGTTGTTGGTCTCATGTCATCTCAATCATTGCAATTTGTTTGGTCTAAACTTGAGGGAAGTACTCGTGTATCCAACAATTTTAACCATTATGTCAAAATTCTAAAACAATTTAGTCCAAATTGTTGTCACATGTTCAATAGTTCTGACCTGTAGCAATGTCAGGCATCCAGCAAGCTGACGTGTCTTGTTGCGTGAGGCGATCCTGAGCTGTCGGTTGAGGTAAGCAAGCATAGTTGTTCCTAATGTAAATCTGGATACTTGTGTAGGGTCACAAATGGGTCAGTAGGAGTAGGGCGTGACACAATTGTTGCCCCTTGTCGATTAGTATCGTGTTTCCCACTGAGTACCACAAGTATGCCCTGATCTTCGGTGCAGTTGAGCAGAACGCACCCCTGCAATGGCCGCGCTCTATAATGTACGCGCATCGTATCCAGATACTTACAGTTGATGAGGTCCTTCTGGCAGGTGAAGCCGAACAACTGTATGATGTATGGGATCACAACATCGAAAGAGGGTGCATGGTCAGTAAGAAGGATGTCGACCGCCTCTAACGAGTACGCCACTGCTCGCCCGGTGATGAAGATATTCATGATGTGGTAGATGTCGTTTATAATGATGGTCATCTCTCCAAATGGCATATGGAAATAGTTTGGGTCCGGCTGCCGTCTCTCCATGAATGTAGAAATAAGAGCAGGGTCAAAGGTATCATGCGGAATACGGGCCATATGCGCAAGTCCCGTCATGTCTACCATATCCCATGAATCCTAGTGTCTCAGAGTGGATGGAGTCCACAACTCTAACGGCTTAGCATTGGACTTGAAGCTAGGTACCCCCTTCTCCTGCTCAATTTTTTAAATAATGTCACACTAGAATTATATGACATACCATACCCTGCTGCCACACGACAAGTGCGACATGACCTTCAAAACTAGGGATTAGGGTGGTATCACAAGGACCCCCGAGCACAGGAGTGCCATCCAACAACCAATCAGTAGGGATGCTCTCCTCCAGCGGCTCCTCATGCTGCTGCACTTGCGCATTACCGAGACTAGATCTGCCCTGACTCTCTGAATCTGAGGCATTTCCCGCATCTGATTTATTACTCTCTCACTGGATAACTGACCTAGGAGCAATGTCGTTTGATCCTACAGGTGGCCATGATCCACCCCCCTCCCGATAGTGAGCCTCAACACCATAGTCCCACTACTGAACACTAAATCAACAGCCTGGCTATAAGAGTAGTGTTGTTGTATTGGTTGTTGCTACTGCTCGAGCTGCCTTTGTCTAGCCTGCTCCTGTTGAGCTGCTAACCAGCGCTCTTCAACTAGGTGTCTCTTGACTGAGTCGTTGGTGTACCACATATGCCTCTTCTCCCCTACTCTGAGGGGCGGCGATGGATGCTCACCCTACAGATGAGCTTGGACCCGGTCTTACCGTGAATCCTTTTCTCTTACCCGCCTTCTGTTACTACCAATAATTTCAAAGTATTTAATTAAAACCGGTGTAATTACAGTTTGGTTTATGTGTTCAAAATTAGTCCAAACCGGTCAAAGTTAGTCGATACCATTCCAATTAAGTTCAGTGTGGTTCAAATCCTATCATAATCAATCAGAACAGGTACTAATTAAAACTAATCATAACCGGTTTAAACCGATGAAATACAACAAAAGTTGGTCAAAAACTGGTTCAACGTGCGTGAGACCCATCCCACCTAAGCCTTTATTGACACCCGTCATCTACGTCCACCGTCAATGCCCGCCCCTCCTGCCCGCCATCGACGCCTGCTAGTCGGCCGCCGTGTCTACCCGCCGTTGACGCCATCCCGCATCACTGCTTGCCCTACTGCGTGGGCGTCGACGCCCGTTTTCCAAGGGTATCGTCATCCCAAATTTTGACTAATTGTTTCCTACTCTGAACCTACATCTACTTAAAAACTGTGAATTAGGTAAAAAAAAATATCTGGAAAAGTAGATCTGAGTTAATTAATCAAATTGTGGTTCCCGCTCCCGTTTCATATTCTAGAGAGAAGTCAGAGGATCCTAAAGATAGAGAGTTTCAGGAATTTGAAATGATATTAAGAGATAGAGGTGCGAGTGTATTTATAGAATTTTTTGAAAAATAAGAGCTTGTTTGATTATTTGGTAGAAAATATCGTAAAAAAAAAATTAATTTTGACTGCTTAAATAGAAAACTGACTACACTTACTAATTCAGTTCTAGGGCTCAACAGAAACCGTTTTTGTCTTTTGAGAGGAAAATGAAGGAAAGAGCAGTCGTGGATTTTCTTTGAATTATTTTCCGTTTTGGTTTTGTATTTGTCTAGTGCAATTTGCGGTTGGTTTCGTCGATAATTTTATCAAAATAAATATGTACAATTATAGTAGGAATTGATGTTTCAAAAAAATTATAGTAGGACTTTATTCGTGGGCCTACTACCTCTTCTCCAACTGCATGGTAACGGTATGTTGTTCTCTAAGAAATGGGCCAAATGGTAATGATTCTGGGCCTTTCACATATCTCTATGTACTAGCAGCCCGTGACTTAATTACTGATCCACTTTGTTATACCCAACCGAAGCAATAAAATTTGAGATACAGGCATCCAGAGAATGTCAATCTCGAATATGACAAAGTCGCACCAATTTATCAGTACACTCCTAGATCTAATAAAAATCAATCTCTCCTGAGAAAAAGGAGTCAGTAGATGAATATGGTGTACTCACATTAGGTTTCAGTTCCGCCATCTAAGGAATAAACGCTACGTTTAAACTTAATATTGATTAGTTTACTAACTTCAATCATATCAGAATTCAGAATACTACCTGATTGGTGGCGCGGCTTAGAGGTCTACTTAAATAATTAGTTCCCCTGTAGCTGGGTTTAATTATAGTACTATTGTCCAAGGAAACAGGGTCCAAAAAAACTGGGAGGTGGGATATTAATACTGAAGTGGTTATTCTGGTTTCTCTTTCTGTTTTGAATTTCTTAATTAACATCCTCTTTTTCCCCAAGTGAGTGGCTATTTATAGCTCCGAAAGAGCTACTTGCTACAGAACCATATCTTTCCTAAAAATAATAATAATTGAGAATCGTCTATATATAGTACTTTACATATTTGTAGATAAGTCAATTCAGTTTTATGATATTCCAATCATGCATAAATCAACGCCGTCACATATATAAAACAATCTCGAAGTTGTTCTTGGAATGAATCGAATGTCACTTACTCTAATTAAAGTTATATCACTAGTTAGTTAGGCTATGTTCGTTGGTGGGATTAATGCCCTGATTTCAAACGCGCTAATATGAGCTTTTGGATAAGTTAGTTTGTGAGAGGGGTGGGTGGTCCCAATAAAAAAAAGTAACAAATTAACTACTGACAATGGCATACATACTAGAGATAATGTACTAAAAAACGAGAGCTTAGCTACCGAACGCACCATACGTAATCACATTGATCCCGTTCCCATCCAAAGAATACACAGATGATTGAGCAAGGCACGATGACCCAATACTCCATACATTAATGGTTGCATCGATTGAAGAGGAGAGGCGACAAAGAGCATCTAATTTTTTTAGAGACATGGCATATTGGCAGCAGGCCGGCAGGCCTTCTGTTTTTTATGCGAGTGCTCTCCTCTGAGAAGATAAGTCATATAAGATCGAGCTTTTTATACTATTCCTATCGTCTTGATTTCTGGGTTTTGTTTGTATCTTTTAACTACACTACAACTCTAGCAAAACAAATGTGAAATATATTTCAGCGCCACAAACAAGACAAAAACAGGACAGAAAATAGCGCCCCACTCGTTGAAGTATCATACTGCTAACTAATTGATGAATGACGTATACAAGTGGAACATTACCTACCTACGTCCTTAATTGAAAACAAAAGGATTAATATACATCCCCCACTGTCACCTTGTTTATGTTTTGACAATTTGTCACTTCAATAGTATTAATAAGATCAAATAAATTTATAAAATAAATTTCTACAACATATAGTTTTTGACATAAGGATTTCATTGCAAAAGTTAGATTTGTAAAATTATATCATCTTATCCGTTAATATTTATTTGTCGTTCTGCACTTCTGCACAGGAATTAAGGAATAAATTAGATAGACTTATTTAACCCTATTTTTTAGCTTTAAATGAATACTCTACTACTATGTCAGGCGGCAGACGCAAAATTTCCATACGGTAATCATTCTTGCTTTTAAAAAAAAAAGAAAAAAGAAAGATATCTACCCCTATAAATATGTTTAACTTAATTAAATAAAAGTTAATCTAAAAACATGACGGGAGATAATAAAAGTTAAAATTTTTGGTGGAACTAAATGTGAATTTTGGAGCCAAAATTTCCTGATAAAACATTGTAAACTTGTGGCGGGAGGTAATAAAAATTGAATTTTTTGTTAAAACCAAAATGTAATTTGTGGAGGCAAATTTTCCCTATATATTCGATTATCCATTCTACGGTACGTCATTTCCTTTTGCTAAAATTTCAATCCTTATGGATTTCACTAGTAATCCACCATTTTTCTTTGATTTAAATTGTACCCCTATTTTCTAATTTGATCTAAATAGCTCTACTACATTCACATTTGATTTGAATGAGGTTCCTACTTATGACGAAGATGGATATCAAGATTTGATTTCCTTACTTATTTTATCATATATATTGTAATTTTTTTATATAAATTCTCTTGTTTATTATACTTGCAACCCATTTTCTTCTCTTAGTTTAATTTTTTTTTTATCTTTCTCCTGTTAGGCAATGAACAACAACAAATTTCTGGTATGTATGTTCATAAATAGTCCATCTTCATTAGTTTATATGTTTACTTGTAATATATTTTACTCATTTAGTTGATTTATTTTATTTTTGGGTAATTGAAGATCTTAACAACCCGCCACATAATCAAGGTACGATTCATTTTTATAAAGGAATTAGTTACTCCTATTAATAAATATATTTATTGTTAATAAATATATTTTATTTTTGGGTAATTGAAGATCTTAACAACGGCACACGTACGTTCATTTTTATTTATTTCAATCTTTTATTACTATTGTCAATATGTTTATTTTTAATGTTTTTTCTATTGTAAATTTTTTTATATAAATTCTCGTGTTTATTATACTTGCACCCATTTTCTTTAGTTAGTTTAATTCTTTTGATCTTTCTCCTCTTAGGCAATGAACAACAAGAGATTCCCGGTATGTTCATGTTCACAAATAGTTCATCTTCATTAATTTATATGTTTATTTGCAATATACTTTACTCATTTAGTTTATTTATTTTATTTTTGGGTAATTGAAGATCTTAACAACCCGCCACATAATCAAGATACGATTCATTTTTATAAAGGAATTAGTTTCTCCCGTCAATAAATATATTTATTGTCAATAAATATATTTTATGTTTGGGTAATTGAAGATCCTAACAATGCCACAGGTACATTCATTTTTATTTATTTTAATATGTTTGTACTATTGTCAATAAATATATGCTTACTTAATTTAATTTTTTGCTGCTCATGTTTACAATTGATTAATTAATATATTTATTTTTTAGTATTGTCAATATGGTCATCTTTATTTTTGATTTTTTTTTTACTATTGTCAATAAATATATGCATAGTACTTAGTTTAATTTTTTGCTGCTCATGTTTACAATTGATTAATATATTTATTTTTTATTATTGTCAATACGTATAGGTTATCTTTACTTTTAATGTTTTTTTACTATTGTCAATAAATATATGCTTACTTTGTTTAATTGTTTTTAATAACCAGAAGATGTAGGCAATCAAGAAATGGAGATGCAAGGTATAATTAGTTTTTTTTTTTAATCTTATCGAGTGACATGATTTTAACTATTATTATGTTAATTTTCAATTACTCTAATTATTATTGACATTATTATTTTTACTTGCTAGAAGGCGCACAACAACAAATAAATAGAAGAAGACATACATTAAATAAGAGACGACGGGAGATATATAGTGCTTTGCTTCAGAAGAGTGAGAATGGAAACTTACGTAAAAATACAACAACAGAAGTTGCTTCACTTTTTTCGGTGAATATACGAACTGTTGAAATGATATGGGAGCGAGCAAAAAACAGTGGTGACACCGTTGACGTGTCACATAGGAAGACAAAAAATGTTGGCAGAAAGAGAATCCAAGTTGATTTTGATAACATCTGCAATATTCTATTGAGCCGAAGAACTCTAAGGTCACTAGGTGAAGCTCTAGGCGTTAACCATGTTAGTCTACATTCTCTTTTGAAGAAAGGAACCCTTCGTCGCCATTCAAGCACCATAAAGCCGCACTTGACAGAAGAGAATAAGATTAAAAGATTGCAGTTTTGCATGAAGATGTTGGATCAAAGTAGTTTGTCTCGCGAACCAAAATTTCTTGATACGTATAACATTATACATATCGATGAAAAATGGTTCTTCATGACAAAGAAAAAAGAGAGATACTATTTGCATCAAGGAGAATAAGATCCTTTGCGTACTTGTCAAAACAAAAACTATATCAAGAAGGTGATGTTTCTAGCTGCTATGGCTCGCCCAAGGTTTAATGATGAAGGTACAGAAACCTTCTCTGGGAAGATAGGCATTTTCCCTCTTGTCACACAGCAGCCCGCTATTAGACGCAGTCATAACAGAGAAGCTGAAACGCTGAAAACTAAACCAATCACATCTGTTACGAGAGAAGTCATTCGTGAATTCTTAATTGAAAAGATTATTCCTGCAATTCAAGAGAAGTGGCCAATTGAAGATGCAAGAAGGACGATATTCATCCAACAAGACAATGCAAGGACACATGTGGATCCACATGATGAAGAATTTCAATTAGCTGTTTCACAAACCGGGTTTGACATCAGATTGACCTATCAACCTGCAAATTCACCCGATTTAAATATTTTGGATCTTGGATTTATTAACTCCATCCAGTCACTACAAGACAAAGAATGCCCAAGAACTGTAGATGAACTCATCCATGTTGTGGAAAAAACTTTCAAAGAGTACCCATCAAGTAGAATTAATCATATTTTTTTTGTTTTTACAGTTTTGTATGAGGGAGATAATGAAAGTTGGAGGATCCAATCAATATAAAATTCCTCACATAAACAAAATAGGATTAGAAAATGAGAATATTCTTCCAAGTGATATTAGTTGTGACTATGATTTAGTACAAATAGTGAGGGACAGGCTAAGAAATGCAATTAATGGTTATTGAAAAAGTAATATAATGAATTTCTTTTCTTAATGAAGTATTAGCATTAATTTACTAGTATTTTTCTTTCTTTATAATGGTGGAAATTAATTGGTGTTAAGGCATAACGAGGTGAAAATGCAAATACTCCAAGAAAAAAAATTCATAATTTTACTTTTTCACTAACCACTAATTGCCTCAAATTCTTTGTCAGTATGTGTAGCGAGACCCAGTAGTGGCCCAAGTGGAGAACCCTCCACTAGCGCTTAAGAAGCACTACCAAGCCCCATTGGGAGTGTTACATCTGAGCGGCTTTCACTCTAGGCGGCTTCACTCTGCTTCTCAGGTAGCCCTTTCCCAGGTCGCTCCTTTCCAGGTCGCCCCTTCCGGCGAGCGTTGGTACTCTCAATGAAAGCACCAATGTAGCGAGACCCAGTAGTGGCCCAAGTGGAGAACCCTCCCAAAAGATCGGTCCAATAGGAAGGAGAGCCACTAGCGCTTAAGAACCACTACCAAGCTCCACCCACTCCCAATGTGGGAGTGTTACAGTATGCATTATTTTCCCAAATTTAGAAACATCCGAGCAACATCGACAAAGAAAAAAATTCTTCTTCTCCAGCGCACTTGCATTTCGGTATGGTCGGTATGCGTTACTTTCACAGACTAAGAAAAAAATTCTACTGCCCCAAGATCAACATCGACAAGTTTTGTCTGTGTTTGGAGATGGTAGTTTATGTTGAATCTGTTGAGACTAGTTACATGTTTATTGAGTGAGTATTAATAGAGAAAGAGAAAGTCACTATAAAACTCCAGCATGTATATTAGTGTGAGATCATCTTTTAAACGATTAGAATGATTTCTTTATAATGAGGCAAAGCTGCCATGGGAGATTACAGGACTAATACTAGAGTAATGTAGAGAATGAGGGTGAAAAAAAAAAGAAACAGTAGTTTCACTTCAACTTCGTAGTTCACTACCATCATTTCTTCTTGGCTTTTTTCCTTCGTCTCAGCTTTGATCATCGTTTTTGAACATCGACTTTGGATATTTGATTCCTAACATATCCAACATAAGGCTCTGAATATTTTCACTGTTCTTATTCCGCGGAACTCCTGATTTTTCATAGATTGTATCGAAGCTTTTTCTTATATCACTCTCGTCGGATATCGCGGTTGTTGCTATTTCCACCTATAAGCTTTCTGTAGGCGGCGGTAGATTTAGATCAAATGATCTTGTTATTTTCATCCGATCGACCGAATCTTTTTGGAATTCACTCTCCATTTTAAGAATGATTTTCCTTTCCATATCTGAGCAGAGGAAGAAGATGAGGTGTATAAGCAATGAGATTCTTCCTCCTTCCAGTTTTCTTTATATAAAGATTATAAATGTCCACGTCCGAATTGGTTTGGAAAAAGCTTGGAAAAAACACCGTAATTGGGATTAGTCGAAATGAAAAAAAAAAGTTAGGATTAATTAATACTCCAAAGCACCGATTCGAGTAGTATCGGGAGTTGCTATAATTAGGGGCAACAGTGGAAAAAGTAATTAAAATTTGCATTGGAAAGTGAAAACGACATATAAAAACTAACAAATCTAAAAGCCTAGAACGACAAATAAATATTAATGGAGGGATTAATATTAAACTCAAATGACATGTTCAAATAGTAAATCAGAATGGCAATGAGGGGTGGAGGGAGTAGCTTCCATTATTTTGTAAAGATAAATAAGATCGTTGATATCAGTTCTCAACTATTAATAATTAAAGAGAAAATATATTTGATTTTGAAATTTAACATAATATAAAATAATTTTTAAAATTTTATTAATAATTCTTGTATGATAAATTGTATATTATAAAATCTAATTTTATAAAAGGGAAAATTCACGAGATACCCCTGTTTTCTTTCGTAATTCACAATATACCCTGTGATTTTCGTAATTCAACTTTAAACATGCTTAAATGTTGTCCAAAATTGATGAAACTTTACATGGACGATGCTAAAGTGTTATATTTTGGTCCTATATCAAATTTGAAGTTTTTTAAGCTCACATGTGACCTGTGGGACCCAATGAATATGTGACTGCTCATTGGGTCCCACAGGTCACATGTGAGCTTAAAAACTTCAAATTTGATATTGGACCAAAATATAACACTTTAGCATCGTCCATGTAAAGTTTCATCAATTTTGGACAACATTTAAGCATGTTTAAAGTTGAATTACTAAAATCACAGGGGTATATTGTGAATTACAAAAGAAAACAAGGGTATCTCGTGAATTTTCCCTTTATAAAATTATTTTATTTTATATATTTAATATTAAAAGGAAAATCATGTCATAAAACAAATAAAACGATTACTTCAACACCAAGAGTATAACAATTGATATAATAACATATACAAATAAAAAAAATCAACTAAAAAAACTGACCGAAATAAAACAAATATGGTCAGTTCATAGATTTGATAGGATTAGGTACACGTTTTCAAGTAATGTCGATGCATCAGACCCTATTTGTCCGTGGTGCTATTAGTACTACTGTACTAGAGATGAGAAGTATCGTACGTAGTTTTTCAAAAAAAAAAAAAAGAGAAGTATCGTACGTACGTACGTAAGCAAATAATACGGACGGTGCATACGTGTCTCTTCTTCGGAAGCAAATACTCCCTCCGTCCTGAATTGACGGTCCTGTTCACTATTTGGACATGTCGTTTGATTTCAATTTTTAACATATAAGATAAAATAATTTTTAAAATTTAAGTTTTGGATATGATTTCTTACATGTTGAACTATATATTAAAAATATTAGTTTTATAAAATTATTTTATCTTATATGCTTAATATTGAAGTGGAAAAACGTGCCATAAAATAAACAGGACGGTCAATTCAGGACGGAGGGAGTAATACGATAACTGACCTACATTAATTAGCGATTCCGAGTCGGTATGGGTCTCTCAATCTTTCTGGGTTTCGGGTCCGGTGGTCAAAGTCAAACCCTGATCGATCTTCTCTGATGACTCATGTCATCAAAATGGGGACCGTGCCCATGTGTGACTAATTTGGGCATGTGCTCAAGTATTTTTCAGTCATTTGATTACATTTTTTATTATTAAGAATTAATCCACACCGTGAATACTTTTGTCTTTTTATTAATTTATTTTGTAAATAGAAAAATCAACCAGATAATTATACAAAGGGTATTATGGACTTTTGTAATTGAAATTTTAATAACTGTTTTTAACCGATAATACTTTTACAATTATAACAAAAAAAATTCACTAATAACTTCCCCTCATTATACGGAAGTTTCTTCTCACCCAATTTTCTTCACTAATAACTTCCCCTCATTATACGGAAGTTTCTTCCCACTCAATTTTTTCACTAATAACAATTTTTTTCAATAATAACTTCCCCTCATTATATGGATCTTTTTTTTTTTTTAAATATGAGTGTAGATTTGCTTGGTAGACAGATTATTAATTTATCATTTAAGTAAAAGTGTAGATTTTTAAGTAAAATGATAGATTTTTTAAAATGTAGGTGTAGATTTGTTTGATTAAACTATAGATTTTGTATTTAGACAATACATTTTTAAAATGAAAGAGTGGAATTTTATTTAGTATAAATAAACATTTGTGATCTTATTATATTGATTTTAAAGAATTCATGTCAAAATATTTTATATTTGCTTATTTTTAAGCAATTGGTTTAAAACGTGGATCTTTCTTTTTAGTTTCCTCAAATGCAAGTGTAGATTTGTTTGGTAGAAGTGTAGATTTGTTTGGTAGAAGTGTAGATTTGTTTGGTTTAAGTGTAGATTTGTTTGGTTGAAGTGTAGATTTGTTTGATAGAAGTATAGATTTGTTTGATAGAAGTGTAGATTTGTTTAAATTTCTCATTTAAATAAAAGTATAGATATTTAAATAAAATGATAGATTTTTAAAATGTAGGCGTAGATTTGTTTAATAAAAATGTAGATTTTATATTTAGACAATACAGTTTTTCATGTCAAAATATTTTATAATAACAATTTGTTTAATATGTGGATCTTTTGTTTTTTTCCTAAAATACAAGTATAGATTTGTTTGGTAATAGTATAGATTTTTTATTAATTTCTCATTTAAGTAAAAGCTTAGATATTAAAACAAAATGATAGATGCTTAAAAATGTAGGTGTAGATTTATTTGTTAATACATATATTTTATTTGTAGACAATACAATTTATAAAATAAAAAAGTGGATAGTGTTTTTGTTTGAAATCTTGTATTAAGTAATAACTTAATTCAACTTTTTTAGATTTTTTTTTTAAAATCAGGATTCAATTTCAATTTCAGTAAAAACATTATTTTATCTCAAATCGTGAGATTGATCGTGGGGAATGTTTTTTTTGTTCTTTACTTAAAATATTATAAATTCATTTTGACATCTATACCCCTATATTAATTAATATAATTTAGACCATCTATTTATTCTTTTAAAATCAAATGACCAAAATTTAATTGAGCATCATGCTGAAAACTGCTCCGAGCACCTTCCTCTAGTTGCTCATACCATACGCTCGATCGCTCGCGGATTGCTATTTCTAGTTGTACGTGAGACAAGCAGGTCGGCTGGCGGCCCGGGGTAGCAGCAGCCAGCAGCATCACATCCGATTGCCGCCTACAAATAAATTACTTAGAACTCTTTGACTATTTAGAATATTAAGATATAAAAAAGTCTTGGGTGGGTCTGAAGTAAAAAATCAAACCTAAAAAATATCTGGTTGAAATAAAATTTTAAACAAACAAATAAAACCAGTTGGATCGGAATTCTATAATATATTTTTATAAAACTTTTGTTATTATATTCTGGTTCAAAATTTATAAAATATCATTATATTTGTTCATCACAACAAAAAATATATTCATACTCGTTAATAAAATAATTTTAAGTCACAATATATCAATAAATATTAAAAATATTATAAAAAAGGATAACTATAAAAATATTTGAATATGAAAATATATTGACAAAAATTTAATATTTCTTATCTTTTTCAAAATTATTAATCACCATAGAATAGTATATAGAATTTCAAAGACAAAATATTCCAAAATAATTTGAAGAAAAATATTAAAAGATATTTAAAAAGTAAAATGGTATTTTGAATAATTAAAATCTTTATATTAAACCAAAATTCTAAACAGATTATTAACAACTTTTCAACAATTATAATTTTTAAATATTAATTTATTTAAATTATATTTTTATATTTGTATTATGATACTAGTATCTAATCACGAGGATAAATTATTATTTGAAATAAATTATTATTATTGTTTTTATTATGTCTTTGAAAATAATTTTATGACTTAAGATTTTTTTAAAATTTTAACAAATTAATATTTTTAGAATTATTAAATTTTCTTTATGAAATGTTACTAAAAAAATGGAAAGTCTTATATGCCTTTAATATGACACCTAATAAATTTTAAAAAAAAACCAAGAAATATTTGGTTTTCATTATTCATGATAGTTAATATTTTTTAGAAAAAAAATTATAATATATTTATTTATAGTTATCTATATTGTATACTATTTTGAATTTTTTTTGAATTTTTTCTAATTATTTAGCATCTAGGGGTATTTTTTCCTTGTGGTCAACAGTTATAATAACATTTTTATGAACTTTGAGGAAAATATGGTAACATTTCATAACTTTATTTTTAATAGGATATCATTAATTAGCCCGTACATTTCATGAAATTTACTAATATTTTTATATTGGTTAATATAATATTTATTTATTTATTTCAATTTTTATTTAATGTATATTAATCTTTATTTAAATTATATATAATGTATTTATAATTTTTTCTTAATTTAAAACAAACGGGCACAACACAATTGAAGTTTAAAAAAGCTAGGTCAAAAGTGGGGTAACTATTCACCTACGACAATAACTTGTCGATACGACATGCCCACTCCATGGATTATACTAGGCAAATTCTTACCTACAATTAATTGTAGCTAGGATAGCTACGTACAAGGGTATATTAGTCAATTTAAAATAAAAAAGAGTGGAGGATAGGATGAAACTACAGCATGTTTTTTTTTTCTGTTTGAGCGCGCGCATGCTACGCCGCGTTGGTGACATTTTTTTCCTTTTTTTTTAATTAATTTTTTTTCTTTATCAAAAAACTTTAAATAGTTGTAGTTTTTGATATATAAGTCCAAAATGAAAAAGAATTATATCATTGTTCATCAAAATTCAAGTTCTTCAAAATAAGACCAGTCATGGATATGTTTTGACAATTTTTTAAAAAAATTATTTTTACATATATATGATGATATTTTAATGTGAGGATGTATGTACATATTTTAATGTGAGAATGTACATGTTTAAATGTGACGATGTACATGTTCAAATGTGAGAATGTACATGTTCTTTAATTAACATTTGTACATGTTTGTATAGCCACCCTAAACCCGCCACTACAAACCCTAAAAATGTCTTCGACGTTTTTTAGCTATCCTAGGGTGGTTTTTGGGGTGTTTTGGGGTAGGGTAATCTATTTGGAATTTATTTCGTACTTTATATTATAGCAACTAACTCGACATGTTTTTAGGGTTTGTGGTGGCGGTTTAGGGTCGTTTAGACCCTAAACCCGCCACTGTAACCCTAAAAATGCCTTCGACGTTTTAGCTATCCTAGGGTGGTTTTTGGGTGTTTTGGGGGGTAGGGTAATCTATTTGGAAATTGTTCTATACTTTATATTGTAGCAACTAACTCGACAGGTTTTTAGGTTTGTGGTCGTGGGTTTAGGGTCGTTAGATCCTAAACCCGCCACTACAAACCCTAAAAATGCCTTCGACGTTTTTTAGCTTTCCTAGGGTGGGTTTTAGGGTGCGTGGGGTTAGGGTAATCTATTTGGAAGTCGTTCTATACTTTAATGTGAGGACGTATGTACATATTTTAATGTGAGAATGTACATGTTTTAATGTGACGATGTACATGTTCAAATGTGAGAATGTACATTTTCAATTATGAGAATGTATATGTTTTAATGAACACCTGTACATGTTTGTATGACCGTCTGTACATGTTTGTATGACTGTATGTACAAGTGTTCTTTCTTATATATACAGGTTTTAATCTAAGAATATACATATTTAGTGATTCGTACAAGTTTATGTGACCTTCTGTATGTTTTTAATGTACATGTTTTTACGTGATGATGTACATATTTTAGTAAACATTTGTACAGGTTTGTATGACCATCTGTACAAAGTTTTCTTTTATGTTCAGTGCACTATACATGTAAAAATAATTTTTTTTAATGTTGTCAAAATATATCCATGACTGGTCTTGTTTTGAAGAGCTTGAATTTAGGTGAACAATGATATAATTTTTTTTCATTTTGGACTTATATATTAAAAATTACAACAATTTAAAGTTTTTGTAGTTAAAAAAAAAAAAAACCAAACGCCGCGCATACATGTAGCTAGATAGCTACACTTAGGTGTAGCTAAGAACGACTGTTATACTATTAGGATTGTAAAAAAACTATACATAACCTACAAAAACCGGAAATATCATTGATCTCACCTGAATCCGGCCTACCCACAAGAATGATCAGCTCTACAAGCAACACATATCTGACTAAAACACTGTCGACAAAACTGCCACCGACGGGTGTTCATGGAACCTGAAACCGTCAAATCGAAACCGGAACCGGTGAAACCAAAACCGAAAATTCCGGTTAACCGATCTCGGTTCCAGTTCAGGTTATTGATTTTGATAAATCCGGTTAACTGAAAAAACTGTTTAACATTTAATTTATTATTTTTTTTAATATACTATATGGTTAATATTAGATCTACCAAAAATATATATAATTATATAGTTAATAGTTAGAATTATACCAAAACCAATAAATATTATCAAAGTTGACGGTAACCGGTTCAATATCACATCAAAACCGGTAATCGCGTATTGTTTACTAATTATAAGAAAATACACATAAATCCACATCATTTCGGTTAACCGTTAAACCGATAAAACCTCACCGAAACCAATAGTTAACCGATCCCGGTTAACCACTTCTAAATGAACCAGTTACAGTTATCGAATTTGATTAACCGATAATCCGACCGGTCAACCGGTTATGAACACCCCAACTTACCACCATCCAATTTAAGGCTTCGTTCGATAGAAGCGATGAAACGCAGGAATTCTCACGTTCATTTTAATCTCTGTGTAGTTAACCAGTAAGGATGTGCCAGGTTAGCTTTAGTGGGACCAGATAACATAACTACTCCAATAAAGAAATGACGTGTGTCTCTCTTAACCACATTAAAATCGTTCGCGGTGGTCGAACGGAGCCTAAGACGCGTGTTATCAATTGAAGAATTAGGCTGTGCTTGATTTTTGTAATAACGAACATTCAACTTCTTTTTTTACTATATTTCATATCTGTAAAAAATGTCAAGACTATTTCTTACACTCATCTTTATTTATATGTCAAAAAAGTTAAATTTATGAGTGATAAGAAAGGATAAAGATTGTGAAAATGATAGAACTAAAAAAAATAACAAACCGTTGAAAAAAGTAAAAGGAATATAATAATTTATTCTTATTAATTGATTTTTAAGATCATTTCTTTATATTAATTATTTACAAATTATGGCCAATGTAAAAGTGGCATATTATAAATTTGGAACAACCGATACCTACAGGGAAAAGACAAAAATACTGCAATTAACCGATAAACTACTTTGAGAGTACACAATATCCAAATCATAAGAGAATAATAAAAAAACTATAAATAAAAAAGTAAATGATTTTAAAAACATAATTAAATAAATAATACAAATTAAAATTTATTGAAAATATCATAAATCATTGTAAATTTTACATAATTCTTAAAAAAAATTGATAATTACTATGATAGAATATAAATTCTTAACAACATAGTAGTTCTAAAACAATTTATTTTAAATAATAATAATAAAATATTAATTATTAAATAATATGTAGAAAATTAAAATATTTATTAAGTACCAAAAGACTAAAAGCATTGTTTAAATAAAATTATAATTACCCTTTTTAACATATAACTTTCAATTAGCAAAAAAAGGAGGGCATTATTTTTCACTAATAAACTAATTTTCACTTATTTTTTTACTACTTATTCGATATGTTGTAAAAGTATAATCTACTTGTAATTTATTAGTTTTTAGTGAATAAAAAGTTAGAAAGTAGTAATAAAAAGAAGTAAACTAAATTTCCATGTTTAATGTTGATAACTTCTCAATAATTATGAATTTATTTTATATTAGTTTTTCTAAAATATCTTTTTCGAGTTTAAATCATTCCTTAATATAAATAATTTTTTAAAAAGTTTTATGTTCTACAATATCATTCAAAACTAAATTCTAAAATATCTTTTTCGAGTTTAAATCATTCCTTAAATATAAATAATTTTTTTAAAAGTTTTATGTTCTACAATATCATTCAAAACATCTATTTTATTACAGATCACTACTAGCTTAAAAAAATTAGAATTATTTAATTTTTTCAATTTTTATGATATTATAGACATTTTTATTTTTATTTTTATTTGTTTATTTTTCAATTTTATAATTATTTTTACATTTTCATTGTTACATATTTTTATGGTATTTTTAGTTTTTTTTAATTTGTTTTGTTCTTTTTTCCTGCTAGTCAATAGCTATAGTGACATTTCATTAATTCCCAGGAACATTTAGTGGTATTTCTTCACTTTCCATTTTTTAGTGAAATTAATTGAATGATTAGCCAAAAAAAAATGGTACCATTTCATTAAATTTTTCTAATTTTTTCAAATAGGGTAAATATAATATGTTTAAAAGAACTCGGATGCTTAATAAAAGATTTTAATTTTTTTACCTATTTTTCCTTATTTATAATATTTTGTGGTGAAAAATTAGCATTTTTTCAAATTATTGTAGAACTTCTATTTGTTAAAATTATTTCTATTCATGGTAATTAATAAATTTTTTTATTTTTATAAGGATTTCTTAAAGTATTCAATATTTTATGATACTTTTGTTAATTATTTAATTTTTATTATTTATTTAATTTTTTTACAATATATACATTTTCTATAGTTTTTTTTATTTTTATTCTTATGATTTTTTCAGTATCTAGCGGCATATTGGGAAAATTAGTAAGTATTTTTGTCTTTTATCTTGCTAATCGACGATTATAGTGGAATTTTATAAATATCGGAAAAAAGTTAGTGACATTTCAGAACTTTGACATTATATTAATTAACAAAAAATATAATGACATATCTTGAAAGTTTCCTGTTTGTGGCAGTTTTGACATCAATTTTTGTAAAACTATTTACCATCCTTGTCTTTACTAATCAATTTCTGATGAGTTACTCCTATGACAAACATGAGGATTTTGAGTTCTCTCTATTTAAAAATAATCGGGAGTAAGCCTTTGTCTTTGTCATTTGTTTTCTCTTCTTGGAATTTATCTTCTTATTATGCTTTACATTTTTAAAACATGATTTGAACTAAAATAGGTTGTTCTGTATTGGATAAGTTTACGAAAATTTGTAGTTGTTCATACTACCAAGTTCAATTTGATTATGTCGACTTTGTTTTGCTTTAATCAGCATTTGTCCAAAAATGAGCGGTTTTTATTAGCGAAAACGATCCACATCTTTACCTGATGTAACTATTGGAAGTAATTACTAGATTAATACTCACTCCTATCTCAATGGGTGATGTTTTGGGTTTTTTATTATTTTCAAAATATAAAGTACTTTTATTTTGTATAAAATCTACTCCTTATACGTCCCCTCACAACTCATTTTTTAAAATTTATTTCAATTCCTAGAAAAGTAATCTTTTCTCACTCTTTTATGCCTAGAATTTAAAACATCATATGTTTATCAAGAGAGAGTAGAAAAGCTAATAATTCAAAAGCTATCAACAAAAAAAAAAAAACCAAGGATCGTCAAACAACCCTATAATTAACAATCAACAATATGGGATCCACAAATTCAATTTGAGGGAATTATGAGTATTTTCTTTTTGTGCTTTTAGAGTATGAATATCAATTGTTGTTATGAGTTTTTAATTAAAAAAATTAATCAATAATAAATGGTATATATGAGATGGGAAAGAGAGACTAAAAACTTAAGAGGAGATGAATTTTTTATAAGAACTTTTGAGAATTTAATTATAACCCCACAATAACTATCCAGAACACATAATCTCTCCAACCATTGATATCTTTGCTCCCACGACTGAGTGACGGAGAAGCTCGAGCTTGGGGGACAACAGTAACCCGAGAACGAGCAACGGACCGCAAGTCTGGGTTGTTCAAGTAGACCTGGAGAGCGAGATCATTGGGGGTTGGTCGACCGCAACCAATTTCAGCACCAGCAATTTTTACTTCTCTTGTCTTGTTTCAATTAAGCGCGCATTAGAGATCCTGGATGCGATGAACGAACAACATGCCAACGGACCGCAAGTATGAATATCAATTGTTGTTATGAGTTTTTAATTAAAAAAATTAATCAATAATAAAGGGTATATATGAGATGGGAAAGAGAGACTAAAAACTTAAGAGGAGATGAATTTTTTATAAGAACTTTTGAGAATTTAATTATAAACCCCCACACTATCCAGAACCAGAACATCTCTCTCCACCATTGATATCTTTGCTCCCACAACTGAGTGACGGAGAAGCTCGAGCTTGGGGGACAACAGTAACCCGAGAACGAGCAAGCACGGACCGCAAGTCTGGTTGTTCAAGTAGACCTGGAGAGCGAGATCATTGGGGGTTGGTCGACCGCAACCAATTTCAGCACCAGCAATTTTACTTCTTGTCTTGTTTCAATTAAGCGCGCATTAGAGATCCTGGATGCGATGAACGAACAACATGCCAACCACTAACCCACCACCACTAAAAACCTGTAGCTCCACCGTTCTCCCACCGCAGATTCTTCAATCCTGGCTCTGGAACTCCTCTCCACCACTGCCTCTCAAACAGCCAAGTCTCCATTCTCTCGGCCGCCTTTCTTCTCTCACCAAGCACTTCGTTAATCATCACAGCATCAGCAAATGAGGTGGGGAGCCCCTGGAGGGAGATACCGCAGCCGGGAAAAATCTGCAAGGTTGGGTAACAAGCAGCTGTGGAACGACAGACTCGATAAGGATAGAAGGTACCGAGAAAGAACATCTTCAACATCCCAAAAGATTCCAACTACAGTGTTTATAGATAACGTGGACAGAGATGTTTCTGAGTATCACTTGGGTAATATAGTAAGAAAGTTTGCCAACTGGACAAGGCTTTACATTAGTAGAAAAGCTAGGAGGTTCAACCGTAACGCATGTGCATTCGTGGATGTGCCCCATGTGTATGAAGCTAGACGACTGATCGAAGGTATTAGGGGTTGGAATATCAATGGAAGCAATCTTTGGGATGGATGGAGTTCCAAGGAAGCAATGAGAATAGAGCCACCATGCAAAAGGTAGACTCATACCAACGGCAAAGCAAAGGGACGAAATCAGGTAAACGGTATGAGAAGTTTGATCAAGGACCCCGTGAAGAAAAAGGCCACGTTACAAAGAGTTTATCCCTTAATGTCAAACCTGATAAAGTGATGAAAGCCGGTCTGAAAAGATGCGCAGTTATCAGTTTACAAGAAGAGAAGTCCCCAGCGGAAGCCTTGGTCTTTTTGCGCAACCAATGGCCAAACATAGGAGGTTTACTTGCTTTTTCGCGAAGGAAGTTCCTTATGATGTTCAATTCAGCAAAGGAGGCAGAAGCCGTGTTGAACCATGAAGTAAAAAAGGGCAAAGATTTGGAAGGCATAAGAATTCGTCGTTGGAATACCTCAGATCAGGTAGAAAAGAGGCGTACTTGGGTGGTTATCCGAGGTATGCCATTACACGCATGGAACAAAACAAATGTTAGTAAGATAGCCCAAACCGTAGGCGAGGTGATCAAAATCGAGGATGAAGAAAGTCAGTTTTTGGAAAATGCTGAGATTAGAATTCAAGTCGAAACGTCAACGCTCCAATTTATAAATTGGAAAATTGCGGTGAAGGTTGATGAGCAGAAGCTCTCAGTTAGTATCGTTGAAGCCAGCGAACAAATGTTTCAATCTAAGAATTCGGACCACTTAGAAAGTATCATCCAGATGGTGGAAGTAGACACTAGCAAGTCTGTGGGTCAACAAAATTCAAATAATGACCGAATGCAAAACGTTGGGGAAGGAGAAGGTGAATCCAAGGATCAGGAGCAAGTATTGAGCACGACCGCAACTTCAGAGCATGTAGTGGTGCACAAGTCCCAATCCGCTTATTCTAATAATGTGTCAGGAAAATTATCTCTAGAGGAGAAAGATTCGACTACAGAGACAGAAGAGCCTCGAGAAGATACAAAAGTTGGAGAGACAATTGAGGAGCTCGAGAAGATGTCGGTTGGCATGGTCAAATGTGCTGAAGGAGGGGAAGTGCGCGTGGGATCACTACTGCATGCTTTCCCTAGCACTACTGTCAGTGGGAAGCAGGTGAATGTTGAATGGGAGAAAAGGGTAGCGGCTGTTGATGTTGACCTGCCTTCGTCTTAAGCGCGGCATGCAGGGGGAGAGTGTAACACCCCAACTACTAACAACACACTTAATAACATATCGCAGCGGAATTCATAACTCACAACATCACTTAACTCTTTGGTGTTACACGCCGTTAGCCACCCACGTGGCTAACAAGGCTAACATACATACATTGTACCGGTCTGATGGACTAAACTCCCGAGCAACTACACATAAATCCCGATCCATGTCCAACAGTCGTTATACACTTACATTACAACTGTACCGAGTAACCATAAGACATAATTATTACTCTTACTTACACCTATATAATATAACTAATATTTCATCTATATCCACATTCACATACAACACTACCCCGTCCTACTCTCGAACGGCTTCCAGTTCCTTGTACCTGAAAAGTATGGGAGCCCCCAAAGGGGGTCAGCACCTTTGCTGGTATGGTAATCCCGCAGCCCGCATGCTACCGGGCCACGCACAACTATTTGTCGTCTTAGCATGCGGTTGATTTATTTCAAACATGCACAAACTCACATACATATCATGCTTATAAGCAAACATCCATTAACAGAATACAACCACAGGTTAGGATACTCAACATAACAACACACTCCACTCTATAACATACACAACTTAATTTCACTCTTCTTAGAGTACATAAACTTCGCTTTGGGAGTGCCGGGGTGATATAAGCCCGAGCACAACATACATACATTTTCTTTACTTGAGTGGCGGCCTCATATAGGACCGATCACAACATACATAATTTCCCCCTAACTCCAATAGTGATGAGGTAGGTAAGCCTTGGTTAAGCTTGTGGGTGGTTGTAATTCCAGGAGGAAGAACAACCGTAACATAACAAAGAGGGAGTCGAAGCAAACTTAGGCATCGACACCCTACCAACATTATACATAATTTCCCTCCTAGCCCGATATGGAGGTCGGGTAGGTAAGCTTTGGCTAAGCTAGTGGGAGGTCGAAATCCAATGAAGGAAAACAACCCTAACATACCAGGATGGGAGTTAATTCTCATATATGTATTAACTCCCAAACAACACGCGCGACCGGAACAACCGGATTCCTCTCCATACATACATATACTTATTAGTTAGAGGTTCCCTTATGGAACTTATCACATACATACATCACATAGTGTTACTAACTCGGTTAGACACATAAGGGAAGTCATATCCCATTTCAACAACGCGGGTAACAGTATCCAACATCAACAACATATTAACAAGTCACATACATCACGCATTGTCACAACATACAATAACGCACGGATAGCCGTAGTTAGAACGTTCCCATGGGTTGGGACGTTTGTTCCGAATACCGATCACTTATGTGAACCTAAGGTCGGTTAACTATTATTTAACACATAACTAGGGTTAAGCGGTATCGGAATTAATTACGCCACAATAATGAATTACTGTAAACTCATTTCATGCTTTATCTTGCAAGGTGGCAAACACACAGAAAAACACATTGGCATACAAGCCGGTGTAATCCGGTAGGACACAGGTTGCAAGAAAACCATACCTGTCACCGTGGGGAATTACTTTACCGGTGTTCTCACGTTCCTCGGTTCACACTTGTTCCTCATGTCATACTCTTGAACCACTATTTAACATGTCAAATGGTTCAATTAATATTAAGGTGTTACGGTAGGTACATAATTGCTACTCCCGTACTTACCCCGTTATCCCGTTATTTCGGTTTAACTTTGTGTACTTAAACTCACAACTTTCTCAATCATTTCCGACACTTGTTTATACTTCCAATGGCCTTTAAAACTCACCAAACAAGGACTAATCAACATCTAAAACCATTACCATTCACTTCCCCACCATAATAACCCTTAAAAAACACTTCTGGACACTTTTTAACATGGTCCGGGTTTGTGTCCGGGGTTACAAACCCGGACCAACCACGGATTTTACATTCTGGACAAATTTTCATGTGGTCCGGGTTTGTGTCCGGGTTTACAAACCCGGACCACCCCCTGGGATGGTCTTCTGCTATGTGTTTGCTATCGTCCGGGTTTGCAAACGGGTTTACAACCCGGACCACCTCTGGAACTGACAAAATTTACAGTTTTTGATCAGTTTTCAACCCCTAATTCACCTCTAATCATTTCCTAAACTTTCCACATGTTTCCTACATGTTTAAACACACTAAAACATGCACTAAACCACTTCAAATCCTTGGTTGAATCATTGCTTCAATTCTTGCTCAAGTCTCTGTAAAATTCCATCTCCATGTTACAGTCTCTGCACACTTGTGCATTTTCTACTTCCCATAGCACTTTGCACTTTTTTCTAACTCCATTTGACCATTCCAATTCATTCCTAGACAAATGCATTATCTACACTCAGGTTCAACCTTCCTTAAAACCTTAAATCCTCATTGTTTTCTAAAACTCCCAAGGCACTTAAACAACTCCTTTTGCTACAGATTTTTGTACTACTCCTCTTAGTTCACCAAATACCATTTCAAGGTTATTAAACCACTCCACTCAACACTACAAACACCTTTATCCTCCAACTTACCAAGTCACCTTAGAACACTTAATTTTCTATCGAAATTTCGCCATAACCTCCCCATAAATTTAACATCTCCCAAACCTCATCAAATCTCACCAATTTCATTCCTAATCTAGCCAAACCCACAATGGGTTCTATCAGAGCATAATATATCCTCAAAATTTCATTAAACAACAATATAGCTCCAAAATCAAATGCATTGGCACTTAGCCTCTTAAATCAACACAAGTTCACAATTATCTCTTAAATCAATTTTACACACTCCCCCACATAGATTCCAACTCATAATTTGGGTTCATTAATTTAATTACCCATCTCAAATCCTAAATCAATTTAAAACAAGCCTTAAGGTAGATTTCTTACCTTAATTTCACAAGTTCTCTTTTGGTTCTTCTCTTGCCCCTCCTCTTCTCATTTTCGGTCAAGTGGGAATGGAGTTTCCAAACTCCATCCCAACATTCAAGAAACACAAAAACGTACTCAATTAATCATCTAAACCCTTAGGAAACCTCAAACAAATCAAAGGGTTTAGAACACAAGTTAGGGTTTACCTTTTTGGGCCTTTCAAGAGAGGTTCTCACCCTTGAATCAAGAAGGGAATTATCCCACCATTGGAGGGTCGAAATGGAGCTCAAAAATCAAGAAGAAAAACAAGGTATGAGGATGGGCAAAATCGGCCAACAAGGAAAGATGGAGAAAATGAGTTTTTTCTTAGAACCTTTTACCTTGTTTGAAAGAGGAGACTCCAAGCTTCCTTTTGATGTCAATTTCTCTTCAAATGGGGAAAACCCATGTGGATGAAGTTCATCTTTTTGAATTTTGAAAAGAGAGAGTGATAGAGGATGAGGAGAGGATGAAGAATATGTAGTTATTTTTGTGATTGGAGCTTAAATGAAGCTTGGGCATGAGCTAGAAGATGAAGTAGCCATGAGAGGGGGGGGGGGAAGAAGAATCGCTGCACCAGAGGGGAGGAGAAGCACGATGGAGGAAGGAGAAAGAGAGGAAAGAGAAAAGAAAAAGAGAAAGTGAGGGAGGAGAGAGAGGGGTGGGGGCACCTTTTTATTTTTTTGCTTTTGCTTTTGACTTATTTAATTAGTTAACTAGTCATGTGTGAGGGGTTATCTACATTAATAAAACTGGCCCACATAACTGTTACAGGCTGGAGCGTTTTTCGTCGTTTACAGAAACGCTCGTTAATTTACCCGGTTTAGCACTATTCACTAACCGGGCCCGTTTTCCAGAATTTTCTCGTTTATTTAATTTAATGGTTATTACTCCCATTAATGTTTAATTATTGTTACATAATCAACTATTATTTTTACGGGATCATTTAACTGTTTAAAATCACGTTTTTGGATTTTCTCGAAAAACGCGTTTTAGGACTCCGTTAGCGTTTTTACGCATGGTTTGAATCCGTTTTCTTCCGGAATTTTCCCACATGTTATTATGTGTAATTAAGGTATAAAAATACATTTATCACTTTAACGAAGGTTATGTACCTCCTAAAATAATTAAATACGCGGTTTCACGTTTTGTGACTTTTACGCATTTTCTTATTCTTTTTGGTTTTTATTTCTTCACCAATAATCTTAAGGACTTAATTAGCCTTAGAAAATTATAATTACATAGTTAATTAACATATTAAGGTTTGGGGTATTTCAATCTACCCCCCTTAAAAGAACTTCGTCCTCGAAGTTCACACTTCCCACACATCATTGGTTAGAATACGGAGATTACTTGCAACATACAACTTCCATAACAACATACTTTACATCACACCCTCGGACTTAACGGTCCGGGTACATATACACATCCATACATGACATAACATACTTACTTAGTAGCCTCGGACTTAATGGTCCGGGTACCTTAACAACATTGTACATACATAACAACCCTTAGACTCTTAGGTCTGGGTAACATAACAACATTTAGACTCTTAGGTCTTGATAACTTAACAACCTTTAGACACATGGTCTAGGTAACATAACACCTTCGGAATTCAATCACATTAGGACTCGAGGTCCAAAATAATAATTACTACACATACCACACAACATGTTATAGCATGTATATCAACCAGAAATTCCTTTTCCATCTCTTCATGAGTTCGAGACCCATGTAGAGTACATATACACTATGATCCCGCAGAACCGGTCGCGACGGACACTCTGGTCCCCGTTCCTTTGGGAGATCAAAACAATTGCATACATCTTTAAAATATACTTCTCATGTCACCGGTCCGAAGACAAAGGCTCGTACGTCCTCAGCTCGTGAGCAAGTAATACGGAAATACCATCTATGAGGTTAAGTATAATGAAATCCTTTATCGGAAGGATATAGGTTGAAAATCCTTTACAAGGTCACATAAAGGTAGTCCTTCCTTTGAAAATACCACTTAAGAATCTAAATCTAAAGAAAATATTAATTGAAGTCCTGAAAATACCAATTGAAAATTTGAAACCCATTTTAAAATTCTTTTGAAAACTCCATACAACTCCAAGTCCATTTATTGTTAACTGCATCTTATTCTTGATGTGATTATTTGTGGCCACTTATAGGGAGTTTCAAGAATCATCCAACCCTAATGTGATCAGCATCAGAGTTGAACTATCTTTCCACCCCAATTTGTGTTTGGCTTCCCTTGATCTCATGATAATCAAGTTTCACCTCCCACTTCAATTTCAAACAACAACTAATTCAAGCATGTACCATTTTCTATCTTTTTAATCCATCTAGTGGTAATCATCACATCTCCAGGGATAGAACTCCGTCTATCAATCATCACCCAATTTCGACTTAATTAAGTTACCTAGGGAATTTAATTCTCACTAGGTTCTACGTTGGTGTCATACCTCTTCATAGATTACAATACTGTATATATATATATATATATATATATATTATATTACTTATCAAAATACAATACACGGTTTTACATTTAGTATTATTTGAACATACATAGTCGGGGTTTTAGTTCCCCGGGAGTTTTTCTACTCCCTTATACTTGTACTTTCACACATATTTGTTGACACAATAAACACACTTATCGCAAGGGTATTCGCATATTCCGTGCGTAATTACCACAATTAACCATGAATGAATGTGTATGTTTATGTAACACACACACCAATCATCAAAACAAATCATTTTGTGCTATGCACGTCATAGTTCACGTACACTTGTACGGTAAAACATACTAAACGGTTTTGCGCTCTACCCCCCTTAAAAGGGATTACGCCCACGTAATCAATTACTTAATCACTGGTTTATAACGTCCTACCGTCGTGGAGTGTTTTATCTCCACGCGGTTTATTACACAATGTGTTCTGGTTTGAGGATCTTAGCCATATTGGCGGTTTAATCCCTAACCAAGAATTCTCCTTACAGTTTATTGCTTCATAACCGGTTTCGATTCTGGCCTGTGAAACTTCTAGGCATTAATAATTAGCCATTCACTCATATTCACAACGCACATCCAACACTTGAATCGTTGGCTCACTAGTTTCTGTTGCGCAACTCTTGATAACTTAGAGCTTAGTTTCCCCATATATTATTCTTACTGTATTGTACATCCGCGATTATCACCTTTATCTTGGTAATAACGGTTTTCTCAACCGACGCGTGGTATCACTTACCATGAGCGAATTCGGTGAGTTACAAACTTTCCATTCATTTCCATGATAATTTACTGTATTCCCCAATGATTTACCTGGTTTCTTCCGACTTATTGTCGGTTAAGTCTGAGCTACTACCTATTGTGTAGTACTCTGTCGATCATTTCCAACACTTGAGGTATATTCCATACCGATATTTAATAATCGTGCTACAGTAGTCACTTATGTCAACCAAGTACCTTTTGATTGGTACGACTGTGCTTGTCTTGTGCATCGGTTTTATCACACCATAAGTCTTGTTCTTCTATTACATTTAACATTTCCAATTTCCTAGCTATCTCACTCGATCATTACCGTGCAAGCGCAATACCAAAACACTCAGTCCTACAGAGTGTAGAGGCATAAACTCTTGACAGTAAATCTCTTATGCGATTGCAATAGGAATTCACACTGCTTTCCTTATCACATAGTATTATTACTGGCTTATTGCCCAGTCTGTTTATCATCACTTACTTGTATGTTCATTGAGTATCACTCATAACTGGTCTTATTTGCCACATTATTATTTAACAATACTTCTACAACGGTCGCTTACCGCGCACCGTGCTCTTACTCATTGCATAACATTAACTTACACTGCATCCACTGTTATTTTAGCTTCCGCCACTACACAGTGTTTCGCCATTTATTTGGCTGATTACTGAATGCTTTACTCTTCGAGTCTTTGTGCTCACTAAGCGTTGTTCATCACACATTTAGCGTCACACACCTATGGTGATTGCTATCAGACTTATTACTCTTCCGGTCTCCACAACTGGTGCAACACTTCCTTTCGTATTATTCATACTCACATCATTCTTGGGTAATAGCAACATAGTCAACTCTTAGCATATTCCCTGAACTTAGTTCACATAACTACCGCTGTTGCGGTTTCACATATCGCGAGGTATCCCCACTCTTAAAGCAGTGGTTCGTTATCCGCTTTACTACTTATATTACATAAACTTCTGTGATCAATAACATTTCCTTAACACATTCTACTTGTGGCTCATAAGCCTTATTGCCTCGAGCTTCGCTCTTTGTAGGCTATCCACACACATTTACTTCTTCTGTACAACATTACATGGTTTATAGGTTGCATTGAGCTCCATGACAAGGTCGTTGTTCCTTTCATGGTATGCTCCTTCAAGGATGTCAGACTTCCTCCTAACGACTTATGTTTAAACTGGGTGTTAGTTTCCACCCTTGCGTTTCTGTCACGTTATCTTGTTCAACCATTGTTGATCCAACCACCCTTCTAAGGATAGTTCCTGGGTGTTACTAGGTTGTGCCATTATATCCGGCTCGCACTTATGAGTACGTTTCATTAGCTACATCGCCCTGCGTTCTTGGCTGGGTTAAATATCATTTCCAGTGAGATTGATATTCCCTTAGTTCAAGTGATCACTTCGGGAGTCTCATCCCGATCATTGCACATTAACGTATCATAGTAGGCATCTGCCTCGTCATATTTAGGCTGGGTACTTACTCCAGCTATTGCGTTCATCCTTCAGGATTGTGTGACGTCTTTACTTACTAACCAGTGCACTTCGCACTTGTTCACCTTTAAACATTTCCTTAAAATGAATTTACTAATTCCCTTAGTCTTCCTTAACTTGACTGGGTTCCTTTACTTCAACCATTTGATGTAATCCATTGCTCTTGCTTGACTTTTACTTCGGACCGTAGCATGGAGTCGACTACTTCCCGTGTTCTAGACTCCACTCGTATATATACGTGGGGTATCCTGCTGATACATTGCTACTTACCCGACTACCCCATAAGAAGGTTTGTCAGGCCCACAAGCTCCTATCGGAGTGCGGTTGTCCCACATTACAGTTGGTATACTCGTAGTGTTCGTCACACGCCTAGGTGAAGTATTCTGTTGTCAACTCCTCTTATATTATCCTGTGATAATATGCATTCCATGCTTCCCGAACTTAATCAAGGGAAGTGTATCCACTGTTGTATTATTATGAACTCACTCCATTCCCTCGGGTTGTCACCCTTGGGTTTACTGGTTTCCATTCGGTTATTTAAAAGTAACTGGGTAAAACTTACCTACCATGTGGCACTGAGGCCCGCGTAGGTCTTCTGGTTTGGTTTTAAGAAAAGAAGAATTGAAAGAACATGGGTTTGAAAGAAAATCTGGTTTTGAAAAGAGTTTGACAGAAAATGATTTTAGGTTTAAGAAAAATTTCCGTGGTTTTACAACGTTTCTTGCCTTATCCAAGTCTAGCTTCCTACTGACTGGTGTGTTTCCAAGCACTGAGGTCAGGCTAACAGGCCCTTCCACGGTTATGATAACCCCACTTAACTTCATGGTACTTTACTAAGTACCGGTAATTGTTTAAAATTTCCCGTACAGCCTTGTTATAGCAGCACTTGCCATAGCAAGTGCGCCATGCAATCTGGTTATCGGTTCAATACACATTGATTGCGGTACTGCTTTCGCCCGCTCTAACATCAGTGGCCTTGCTGGCCCTTACTCGACCTTACAGTTTTAACAACAATCTTCTGGGTTCTTCACACTGTCTTCACATGATATCCATTAACTAGGGTGTTTCCCATTCTGGGAGACCCCTTTTTACTTAGTATCGTATCCTCCTCGTACTATATTGTGGTTCCTTAATCAGGTGGTATACCGTTGGTATATTAGTTAACATTTGTAGTCCCGTAGACACTCGTCTCGGGTTCATTATCTCGCTCCTTGCCTGTTGCACGCTTGGTGCGTTGCAAGCTGGTTATCCTCGACTGCTCCGCATGTCGACCCAGGGTGTCGGAAATTCCATTCTCTTATGCATAAGATTCTTCACTTTTCGCTGACTCATGCGGCAGACATTGTTGAAATGGGAACCGTCTTCGGGATTCACACCTTTCGGGATCTACCGAGTGACAGGTTCTCCGTACTTATAAGGACACTTAGTAACAGTCAGATCGGGTATCCCCGAGTAAGAGAGGACTTTCATCTCTCTGGCGTTCTTTCTGAGTTAGAGAATAGGGTTTGTGGAGGGCGGGATGGATATCGTAGGTATCCAGTACACACTGGTATTCCCTAACTAGCGTACTTCTCACGCTATCACTCAACCCTTAACCCAAGGTACTAAACTCTTAACTCGGTACTTCCTAAGCTCGGTATTTCAGTCATCAGAGCGATACTTCGCTCTGATACCACTTTTTGTAACACCCTAACTACTAACAACACACTTAATAACATATCGCAGCGGAATTCATAACTCACAACATCACTTAACTCTTTGGTGTTACACGCCGTTAGCCACCCACGTGGCTAACAAGGCTAAATACATACATTGTACCGGTCTGATGGACTAAACTCCCGAGCAACTACACATAAATCCCGATCCATGTCCAACAGTCGTTATACACTTACATTACAACTGTACCGAGTAATTACCAACTAATGCCGATACATTTTCGGTCTTACTACACCTATAATACATCCACAATTCTCATGACTACCACATACAACACTACCCCGTCCTACTCTCGAACGGCTTCCAGTTCCTTGTACCTGAAAAGTATGGGAGCCCCCAAAGGGGGTCAGCACCTTTGCTGGTATGGTAATCCCGCAGCCCGCATGCTACCGGGCCACGCACAACTATTTGTCGTTTAGCATGCGGTTGATTTATTTCAAACATGCACAAACTCACATACATATCATGCTTATAAGCAAACATCCATTAACAGAATACAACCACAGGTTAGGATACTCAACATAACAACACACTCCACTCTATAACATACACAACTTAATTTCACTCTTCTTAGAGTACATAAACTTCGCTTTGGGAGTGCCGGGGTGATATAAGCCCGAGCACAACATACATACATTTTCTTTACTTGAGTGGCGGCCTCATATAGGACCGATCACAACATACATAATTTCCCCCTAACTCCAATAGTGATGAGGTAGGTAAGCCTTGGTTAAGCTTGTGGGGGTTGTAATTCCAGGAGGAAGAACAACCGTAACATAACAAAGAGGGAGTCGAAGCAAACTTAGGCATCGACACCCTACCAACATTATACATAATTTCCCTCCTAGCCCGATATGGAGGTCGGGTAGGTAAGCTTTGGCTAAGCTAGTGGGAGGTCGAAATCCAATGAAGGAAAACAACCCTAACATACCAGGATGGGAGTTAATTCTCATATATGTATTAACTCCCAAACAACACGCGCGACCGGAACAACCGGATTCCTCTCCATACATACATATACTTATTAGTTAGAGGTTCCCTTATGGAACTTATCACATACATACATCACATAGTGTTACTAACTCGGTTAGACACATAAGGGAAGTCATATCCCATTTCAACAACGCGGGTAACAG
Organism: Limonium bicolor; assembly: GCA_023374045.1. Lineage (NCBI taxonomy): Eukaryota > Viridiplantae > Streptophyta > Magnoliopsida > Caryophyllales > Plumbaginaceae > Limonium > Limonium bicolor. Next base: position 98,750,481 of record CM041777.1, on the reverse strand, counting down.
TATCCAACATCAACAACATATTAACAAGTCACATACATCACGCATTGTCACAACATACAATAACGCACGGATAGCCGTAGTTAGAACGTTCCCATGGGTTGGGACGTTTGTTCCGAATACCGATCACTTATGTGAACCTAAGGTCGGTTAACTATTATTTAACACATAACTAGGGTTAAGCGGTATCGGAATTAATTACGCCACAATAATGAATTACTGTAAACTCATTTCATGCTTTATCTTGCAAGGTGGCAAACACACAGAAAAACACATTGGCATACAAGCCGGTGTAATCCGGTAGGACACAGGTTGCAAGAAAACCATACCTGTCACCGTGGGGAATTACTTTACCGGTGTTCTCACGTTCCTCGGTTCACACTTGTTCCTCATGTCATACTCTTGAACCACTATTTAACATGTCAAATGGTTCAATTAATATTAAGGTGTTACGGTAGGTACATAATTGCTACTCCCCGTACTTACCCCGTTATCCCGTTATTTCGGTTTAACTTTGTGTACTTAAACTCACAACTTTCTCAATCATTTCCGACACTTGTTTATACTTCCAATGGCCTTTAAAACTCACCAAACAAGGACTAATCAACATCTAAAACCATTACCATTCACTTCCCCACCATAATAACCCTTAAAAACACTTTCTGGACACTTTTTAACATGGTCCGGGTTTGTGTCCGGGGTTACAACCCGGACCAACCACGGATTTTACATTCTGGACAAATTTTCATGTGGTCCGGGTTTGTGTCCGGGTTTACAAACCCGGACCACCCCCTGGGATGGTCTTCTGCTATGTTTTTTGCTATCGTCCGGGTTTGCAAACGGGTTTGCAACCCGGACCACCTCTGGAACTGACAAAATTTACAGTTTTTGATCAGTTTTCAACCCCTAATTCACCTCTAATCATTTCCTAAACTTTCCACATGTTTCCTACATGTTTAAACACACTAAAACATGCACTAAACCACTTCAAATCCTTGGTTGAATCATTGCTTCAATTCTTGCTCAAGTCTCTGTAAAATTCCATCTCCCTGTTACAGTCTCTGCACACTTGTGCATTTTCTACTTCCCATAGCACTTTGCACTTTCTTCTAACTCCATTTGACCATTCCAATTCATTCCTAGACAAATGCATTATCTACACCCAGGTCAACCTTCCTTAAAACCTTAAATCCTCATTGTTTTCTAAAACTCCCAAGGCACTTAAACAACTCCTTTTGCTACAGATTTTTGTACTACTCCTCTTAGTTCACCAAATACCATTTCAAGGTTATTACACCACTCCACTCAACACTACAAACACCTTTATCCTCCAACTTACCAAGTCACCTTAGAACACTTAATTTTCTATCGAAATTTCGCCATAACCTCCCCATAAATTTAACATCTCCCAAACCTCATCAAATCTCACCAATTTCATTCCTAATCTAGCCAAACCCACAAGGGTTCTATCAGAGCATAATATATCCTCAAAATTTCATTAAACAACAATATAGCTCCAAAATCAAATGCATTGGCACTTAGCCTCTAAATCAACACAAGTTCACAATTATCTCTTAAATCAATTTTACACACCTCCCCCACATAGATTCCAACTCATAATTTGGGTTCATTAATTTAATTACCCATCTCAAATCCTAAAGCAATTTAAAACAAGCCTTAAGGTAGATTTCTTACCTTAATTTCACAAGTTCTCTTTTGGTTCTTCTCTTGCCCCTCCTCTTCTCATTTTCGGTCAAGTGGGAATGGAGTTTCCAAACTCCATCCCAACATTCAAGAACACAAAAACGTACTCAATTAATCATCTAAACCCTTAGGAAACCTCAAACAAATCAAGGGTTTAGAACACAAGTTAGGGTTTACCTTTTTGGGCCTTTCAAGAGAGTTCTCACCCTTGAATCAAGAAGGGAATTATCCCACCATTGGAGGGTCGAAATGGAGCTCAAAAATCAAGAAGAAAAACAAGGTATGAGGATGGGCAAAATCGGCCAACAAGGAAAGATGGAGAAAATGAGTTTTTTCTTAGAACCTTTTTACCTTGTTTGAAAGAGGAGACTCCAAGCTTCCTTTTGATGTCAATTTCTCTTCAAATGGGGAAAACCCATGTGGATGAAGTTCATCCTTTTTGAATTTTGAAAAGAGAGAGTGATAGAGGATGAGGAGAGGATGAAGAATATGTAGTTATTTTTGTGATTGGAGCTTAAATGAAGCTTGGGCATGAGCTAGAAGATGAAGTAGCCATGAGAGGGGGGGGGGGAGAAGAAATCGCTGCACCAGAGGGGAGGAGAAGCACGATGGAGGAAGGAGAAAGAGAGGAAAGAGAAAAGGAAAAGAGAAAGTGAGGGAGGAGAGAGAGGGTGGGGGCACCTTTTTATTTTTTTTTTGCTTTTGCTTTTGACTTATTTAATTAGTTAACTAGTCATGTGTGAGGGGTTATCTACATTACTAAAACCGGCCCACATAACTGTTACAGGCTGAGCGTTTTTCGTCGTTTCCAGAAACGCTCGTTATTTACCTGCGGTTTTGAATTTACCCGGTTTAGCACTATTCACTAACCGGGCCCGTTTTCCGGAATTTTCTCGTTTATTTAATTTTAATGGTTATTATACTCCCATTAATGTTTAATTATTGTTACATAATCAACTATTATTTTTACGGGGTCATTTAACTGTTAAAATCACGTTTTCGGATTTTTTTCGAAAAACGCGTTTTAGGACTCCGTTAGCGTTTTTACGCATGGTTTGAATCCGTTTTCTTCCGGAATTTTCCCACATGTTATTAATGTGTAATTAAGGTATAAAAAATACATTTATAACTTTAACGAAGGTTATGTACCTCCTAAAATAATTAAATACGCGGTTTCACGTTTTGTGACTTTTACGCATTTTCTTATTCTTTTTGGTTTTTATTTCTTCACCAATAATCTTAAGGACTTAATTAGCCTTAGAAAATTATAATTACATAGTTAATTAACATATTAAGGTTTGGGGTATTTCAGAGAGACGGGGCCCATCCAGAATGAAGTGCCACAAGCGGCGCCTGTTGTTGGAATTAGTGGGGAAGGAGACCAGGCCTACGTGGAAAGGAGTCAGGACAGCATCCCATCGGACCCGTGTCAAGTCACGCCCGACATATTCTTACTCGGGACACGGCAGGGAAGTCAGATCCCGACAACCCAACTCAGACAGAGGATTTAATTTCCTCACAATCGCAACAAGGGGATGTGGGGAAGGATGATGATGATGTAATCATCCCCGAATTTTTTTCAGGAATCTACGCAGGCTACCAGGCCTAGTATGGAATTACCAGCGCGAGATGAAAAAGGAAGAATTATTAATCCAGAGAGGGAAGCGGAAGAATGTATAGATATGTTATTGCAAATGGTTGCACTGTTCCTAATCCAAGCCTAACAAAGGCTAACATTGTTAATCAAATTCAGTCACAAATGAGGCGACATGAGGCGCAACATCAGTAATCGTTGTGCAGGCCTATTAGAAAGAGGTTATTTTATTTGGACTAGGCATGAGGATGAATTGGGTCTTTTTGATGTCACAATTGGTGGAGCCAGATGTTGATGTGTAGTAGACCGACTGTACCTGCAAATCTTGCAGCCGTGCAGGTCCTCTAAAAGATAGGAGGATATGGGATTACTAGTGACTTTGGTGGATCTTGTCGCTCTTTCGTTTGTACGGGGAACTAAGTATGTTGACTGATTGTTTTTCTTTCGCTGCTAGGGATTAGGATGGTGCTATGCGATTCCTGAGCGAGTAGCTTATTGTGTTAAATTTATTGTACCGGGTGGATTAATTAGATCCGTCCATCGGTTGTACTTGGATGTGGTGGGTACTCTTTTTCCTCCCCATGCTTTTTCCCATTGGGTTTTGCTTAGGGGGGTTTTAATGAGACTCGATCATAACCCATCCGTTTCTGTTTTTAATATAATGGCTATATGCCCAAATTATAAAAAAAAAAAACTATCCAGAACAAGTTAAGAATGAATATGTGTTTTCGCTAATGTGGATTAAAACTCTCAAAATTTGTGAAGAAGGCTAAAAGTTGTTATACCTATGGCTTTGGCAAATAGTACTACTATATTAGTAAAATCGTAAAGGAGGCAAGGAAAAGTCAAAAGAGGACAAGCTCGGCAAAGAATGCAGACAAGTTGAGTTAAGTTGGCACGGGATAGCTGTCATTAATGTCGTAACTCATGAGCAACTTGGAGTTTAGGTGAGCCCCACCACTAGCAGTCCGCAGCCCAGCACTCACATGGGGTCCACTACCAAGCCCAACGTCAATGGCGCTGCAACCTCGTGCCCTCGGTCGGGTGGGGTCCAGTTTTGAGGATGCGAGCAGGGAAGAGCCCGTCCTTGCTTAGGGTATAAGGTTATGCTCGTGGAGGATATATGGCGGTAGTGGTGATAACTTTCACTCAGATATTATTTAGTTCGTATAGTATATTTGTTCTACAGTGACCGTTTTTATATGTCCGTTTGTTTTAGTATACTGTGGGTATTTTTTTGCTATTTGTTTTGGTTTTTAATGAGTGATTATGTCAGTGGCGACACACATGTTGACCTATACCTACAGGTTTTTGGAACAATACAAAAAATTAGACAGTGATAACCTTATCATTAATGTAGAATTAACTACTTTTAAGTTCATTAACAATAATATTATTATGTACTACCTTCTATTTAAAATGTAAGTCATTTTAGAGATGTATCTATATAGACTTAAATTAGATCAGATTCATCTCTAAAACAACTTATATTTTGAACAGAGGAAGTATTATTTTTTAGATGATAAAGGCTCACGGGAACAATTATGGTCGTTATTTCAATCTCAGTTTTCTACGGAACAACATTTTCAATATTACCCCCACAAGATTGCGTTTCTAGGTCCACCACTGGATTATGACATTATGTTATTGAGGTAAGAATGCAAGATTCGGGAGGAATCTAATGGAATCTAGATCAAGACTATTTCAACGAGCGCATAATCGATTACACGGCGGGTTTGTACAATGTTTATGCGGTCCATTTATATGGCAGTCCAGTCAATATGTTGACTAGACTGTTTATATGACACATGAGTGAGAGAAAAATTTACATTACTTTTAATGGTTGTAACTTTTATTATATAAGTCTAAAATGAAAAAAATTATATCATTGTTCATCTAAATTCGAGCTCTTCAAAACAAGAGCAGTCATAAATATGTTTTGACAACTTTGAAAAAAAATTATTTTTACATGTTATGATGATACACAAATGATAATATGATTCATTAATTTTTTATTATGATTCACTAAAATTGATATTATGATTCATTAAAATTGATATTATGATTTACTAACTAATAAGTGGTGAATTAGATAACAAACTTTGGAATCCATTAAAAATTATTATTATTTTGTAGTGTATTATTATTGTATGGTAATGGTGGCCACGGGTCCCACTACAAGAAAAATCAAATTTAGCTACCACTGTATATCAGTAGCTAAATCATCAGTTTTGGTAGCTAAACACAACGGGCTACCGCATTTTATGATTTAGCTACTGATATACAGTGGTAGCAAAGGTCTTAGTGGCTAAATTAAAAATAGCTACCGTTTTGGAATGCGGTAGCTATTTCGCTTTGGCCTCGCTACTACTTTTCCTATAGCTAGATATTGCTACCGTTTTAGAATGTAGTAGCCAAATGGCTACTAGTGTAACAGTAGCAAAATGGCTTCGAGTATAACAGTTGCGAAATCGTTACTAGTGTAGCAGTCGCAACAAATCGCTACTAAAATATTGGTAGCAAAATGGCTACTAGCAAAGCAGTATCAAAGTTGCTACTACTAGTATAGCAATAACAAAATCCATACTAGAATGGTATTTAGCTAGCTCTACACTACTACTGAACAATGGGCACCACCACCATTCAGCCATGTGCCCGCGTAACTTGACTAATTATGTGTACACATCTAGGATCGAACCTTACAACGTATGAGTATAAATAGACCTCCATACCAATGACATATTTAATTCAAACTAGTGTGTTAGAATGTGCATAGAGCAAGAATCGATCCCCCGATGTTTGGGACGAATAGAATGTCTTAACCATTGTGCCATGATAGTCTCATATATAGAATCGATATGTATTGATGAATGTATACTCATTGAAAATGATTATACGATAAACTACGTGTATATATGAATGTTTGATACTGTAATATAAATGAAAGTTTTTGCCGAGACATGATCAAACCAGGGATATATTAAAATTTATAAATAGATATATGGCCGATTATATAATATAACAAATTAATTTAATGCGACCAAATAATAAAGCTAATAAAAATTTAAGTATATTATTGGCTTAAAATTATAAAAAATTTAAAAATATACATATATATCTTTTAAAAATCTTTGAAATGTCAGAAATTATACAAAAAAGATAATATATTATGTAAGGTTACTTATATAATTAAGATTATATAGTGTTAAAAATACTAATATAATATACATCATTACATGAAAATTAAAACTTTTAAATATATATTTTGTTTTTGTAAATTTGTATAATATAATATTTTTATAAATTTTAATAGATGTATAATATTGTATAATCTTGACTAATTTAAATTGTTTTAACTTTACTATTTTTCATAAACCTAATAATTTGTGTGTTGTTTTGTAAATTAAAAATATTAATATATCGTATATTTATGTATGTTTTATTATAATTTTGTATACTTTTTAACATTTTATAAATGTATACACACAATATATTCAACTTATTTTGCAAATTTTACCTACACGTCAACTAATTTAAATTGTTATTAGTTTTAATTTTTTTTTATGTTTTATTAGTTTATGTGGCTTTTGTAAATAAAAGTATCATATAGTATAAAAAAAACTGTATTAATTAAATATATATAACACACCACATATATATACATTAACTAATTAAATTATTATTACTTACTATATTTTATATTATTTGTAAATTTTAATCAAAATATGTACTAATTTAAATAATTAATACTTTTACTCTATTTTATACTCCCTCCGTTCAACAATATCTGTCATTTTAGAAATTTGCACACTTATTAAGAAAAGTATAACAATGACGCATGTGCCCCTACTTTTCACTTTTCCAACTAGATAATCATTACTTTTATATTGAATAGTAGGGATAAAAGTGGAAAGAAGTGTATCAAAAAGCTAGAATGACAAATATTTTTGAACAAGATTCACAGTCTAAAACGACAGATATTAATTAACGGAGGAGTAATGTATTAATATGTGTGATACTTTGAGACTTAAAAATATTATAATATCAAAAATATATTATGTTAAATATATCTTATATGATAAATAAATTCTAGTAGTAGTATAGTTTTAATTCTTTTTCACGAATTAGTCAATTTTTATTTAATTATTGTTCTTTTTCAAATTTTGATAGCTAAAAGCTAACCAATACTATATTGAAATTTTTTAAAAATTTAAATATTTATATAAAAAGATAACATGTCCACTATGGCAGTAGTAGTATAGGTTATAGTATTTCAAACTATGTAGTAATCACAAGTTTAAGTTATAAGAATAATAATTTTGATACCGCATTCATTTGTTGTATTCTAGCATAATATCAACTAAAGTTTATTAGCATTATTAGTCAGTAGCAATTTCGAAATTGAATTATATACATATCACACATTTAATTATAAGAGAATTATAATTTTGCTATCACTTAAAAATATTAGCTATCATTTTTTATAATGTAGCACAATATTAGTCATAATCTCATTAACATCATTAGTCGGTAGCAATTTCATACTTAAAGATAGTAACAATTTTTATGCTTGTTAAAAATATTCGCTACCGACGCCCAAACAGTAGCAGAATGGCAACCGTGATGAGTGTTAGTAGCAATTTTATTAACTTAGCTTATCTATTTGGTAGTAGCAACTTTTAGTAGCAACTTAGCTACTAGTAAAATATTTTTCGCTACTGCTGCTTTAATAGTGGCACAATAGCTACCATGATTGAATTAGCCACATCTTGCAGTACTATTCCGTAATTTAGCTACTAACATTGTAGCTAAATTGTTCTTACAAAAAGAACCAAGATGAAATAAAAAAATAGCTACTACTAATGGTAGCTGTCTTGTCAGGTGATAGCGATTTGGCTACTGTTTAAAAAATCTAGCTACCATGTCGTTGTTGTAGCAAAATAGACACCACTATGTTAGTACCATTAAAAATCAGTAGCAATTTTTGAAAGTAGCTACCAATATATGTGTGGTAGCAAATCATTGGTAGCTAAATCTGTTTTTTCTTGTAGTGTCCGGTTCCACCAGTTTCGGTTCCACCGGTTCCGGTTCCGGTTCCGGGAAATCTGTATTCGGATTCGGAACCGGTCCTGGACGGTTCTGGTTTCGGTTCCAAAATCTGTATTCACTTCGGATTCGGTCAAAAAATCGGTTCCGGCCGGTTCCAGTTCCGGTTCCAGAACCGATTCCATCGGTTCCAGATTCGGGACTCAAAAACTGGAGTTGACCGACCCACATTGGGTCGGTTGGCTCCAGAATCTTCGTTTTAGGTCGGATTTGAGATCCGTTTACGTGCACACGTTGCTCTTTTCATCCACCTTACTCCTAGATAGGTTATTCCTCAGTTTATAATCTTAAATGTGTAAGTACAACTACTAAAAGGTTACATGATTTCAATTTGCAAATCTTAAAAGAAAAATTACATGGAAAGAAAGTAATACTAATACATTCTAAAATATTACAAGATAGAAGTCCTAAGTGGTGTTATCCCCATTCATCTCATACCAAACATCATGTTGGCCTTCATATTGCATTGCGCTTGCTTGGGATCTGAGCTCGGCTAAGTCCCAATCATACTTCTCTACACAAATCTTGATTGAATCTGGTGCAAGGCTTGATCTCTTTTTTAATCAAATACTCATTTGCCCGCATTAAACGCAGACTCTGAAGCCACGGTTGATGCTGGAATTGTTAGCAAATCTCGGGCTATCTTTGCAAGGATTGAAAACTTGGCTTCATGTGCTTGCCACCACTTAAGAACATCTATATCACCATCATCATCATCAAAACTAAAAGTAAAGCTAATATAATCATCATATGTACAAAATCCAGAACCCGATTGAACTGATTTTGGTCTTTTCAAAATACTAGAAATCAAAGAACTTCTTTTGCTACCGGGGTGTGGTGGTTTAGAAGAGGAACCACTACCACTAGCAGAAGAAAGCTCCTCCGGACGATACTTTGAAGTATATTCATCGTGTAGTTTTTTCAATGCTACATTAACCTTTTGTACATATTCCTTAACATAATCATCCCTGGGTGGACCTCCTGGAACAATACTATAATAATAATCAAGCAAATTTGTTAGACCTTCCAATTTTATTTGAGGATCAAGAACAGTTGCAATACAATAAATCAAGGAAATTCATTAAAATAGTTAAACCATTTAGACATCATATCATAAATAACCTCACTAATCTCATCAACATTCTTGTTCTCATGCAAGACATGGAAAATACTAATACACTCATTTATGACAAGATGCACATTAGGCTCATAAACTAATGAAAATACTTTAGTTGCAGCATCAAAACATTTTAAAACCTTGCTCATAGCATTAGCCTTTTGTCAAAGTTCGGACCTATTAATTCTGATTTGATTGAACAACCATAGAGTTATACAAACTAGTCAAAACGGGTTGGTGTTTCTCAGTCTTAACTAACAACTCATGTGTGGAGTTCCATCTAGTGGGGGTGTTGGGAGCAAAATGGCGAGGACGTAAACCGGATTCCTCACACTTTTTTTTGTACTCATTTTTAACTACATGCGATTTTCTAATTTTTCTCATTACATGCCTAAGTGGTTCTAGTGTGGAAGTCAAGTTAGATAAACCATCCTGTACACACAAATTCACAACATGCACACAACATCGAATATGCAAGTAATCACCATCATGCAAGAGTGTGAGTTTATTAGATTTAGATAATCTACACACCTAACGTTGTTTGAAGCATTTCTAAAGAAATAGAGAACACCTTATCTAACAAGTTCCACTCAGATAACACTTCAACAAGTTTTTCAAATATTAAAAACCAGTATGTGCATCATCAAAAAATATCAAAGGCGATAATACGCTTTTGAAGCATCCAAGAACTATCAATCCAATGAAGTATAACACAAATAAATGCCTCATTAGTAGTAGAGGTCCACATGTCACTAGTTAATGAAACACGACCATCAAATGCATTCATCATTTCCATTAGTTATTTTCTAGTTCACTATGTTGTGCAAAAGCTCTACGTTTAGCGTATTCCTAGGCACTCTACTATACTGTGGTTGTAATGTAGTGCAAACAAAATTTTAAAAATAAGAGCTTTCACCAAAATTAAAAGGTAATTGTTCAGCAATCATAAACCTAGCCATGCCATCTATCATTCTTTCTCTATCATAATGAAAAAAACCTGGACCGGGTTATCGTTCGGTAAACCCAGTGAGCATAGTTTGACCGCTCGTACCGTCCACCATTGCCGCCGTATCCTTGTAGATCTTGTGCGTTTTTAAGTGCTTGGCATAGGATCCGGTTCCGGTGCCCACCATCCATGCAAGTCCTTTGCTGCAAAGATTGAAATATTGCTTGTATGTCCCGGGCTCTTCGGATCTTCTTTCTTTGTGAAGTATGCCCACACCCAAGAAGCCGGTTTTGTTTTTGTTGGAGCAACAGCATCATCCTCTTCTTGATCATCATCTTGATCAAGATTGTGGGCATCGGATGGGGTAGAGGATGTACCTTTAATTGTAAAAAAATTGATTTAGACTATAATTAAGATAATAATGTAATTAAAATTAAAGTTTGTATAAAATAAATTGTAACTAATATTAAAACTTACCAAATGGTGGTGATATTTCCGGTGTGTTGCCCCATGTTTGTAGATCTGTGTTGAGAAATTGTATACCTTCCACCTTGCAGGAGTGATGAAGGTGAATAATGTGGATGTTGTTGATGATACCCGAATTCCATCTTGTCTATTTGGTCTTGCTCATCAACTTGAAAATTTGGATCAATTGGGAGGTTAGAAGGCATAACTTCCTTGCCGGTTCTCCTCGACATTTTGCTAGAATGTAGGAAATGTGAATTGAGAGCTAATGTGGGAAATGAGCTTTTTAGTAGCTAGAATGCTAATAAACACTTAATTGCACAAGAAAATATAATAATAAGAGAGAAGAAGAGTAGGATGAGTTGTGTGGTGAGAATGATGATAAAATGGTGTATTTATAGGGGTTTTGGGGCAAACTAGCCGTTTTTAGCCGTTAGGAGCTGTTTGACACATAAAAAATAGTTGTTGGGCGGTTCCGGTTCTGGTTCCGGTTCCAACGGCTATATTATTCAGAGGAGCACACCCGAGACCCAAAACGATGTCGTTTTGGACTGATTCGAACGGCTACTTTGGCCGGTTCCAGGGCGGTTCCGGTTCTACTAGTTTCGGTTCCACGGTTCTGAATCCGAGAACGGTTCCAGGCGGTTCCGGTTCCGGGCCCGGTTCGGGCCCAAATCTCAAAACGTGTATTCATATTCGGAACCGGCTGAGGCGGTTCGGTTCCGGTTCCGGTTCCGGTTCCAATCGTCGTTCCGGGTAGAACCGGACCCGATGGCCACCATTATTGTATGGTGTATTTTAAACCTTATATAGTGAATCATTTATTTTTCGTACATACAAAATTTGTTTTGTGTTGTATTATTGTTTGATTTTTTATTTTTATATGTTTACGTTGATACACTAAAATGATGATATGATTCATTAACTTTGATATTATGATTAATTAAAATTTATATTATGATTCATTAACTAATAAGTGGGGAGTTAGGTAACAAACTTCGGAACCGATAAAAAATCATTATTGTTTTGTAGTGTATTATTATTATTGTATGGTGCAATTTAAATCTTCTATGGTGAATCATGTATTTTTCTACATACCAAATATTGTTTTGTATTACATTATTGTTTAATTTTTTTTATTTTTATATGTTTGTGATACACTAAAATGAAGATATGATTCATTAATTTTGGTATTATGATTCCTTAAAACTGATATTAATGATTCAATTACTAACAAGTGGTGATTATATACAACTTTTGAAACTAATAATGGATCATATATTGTTGTCATTATTCTTATTGTTTATTGGTGTATATATATATATATATTTGTTATTGTAATGCATTATTATTATTGTTTTGTGGTGTATTATTATTATTTATATGATGTATTTGAAGTCTTATCTAGTGAATCATATATATTTTTTAACATACTGGTTTCAAAACAGATAATGAATCATTATTATTTTGTAGTGTATTATTATTGTTGTATGGTGTATTTTAAACTGTATATGGTGAATCAAGTATGGTTGATATGTACAGATATATACATATAAAAATATAAATTTTAAAGTTGTCAAAATATTTTCATGTCTTATCTTGTTTTGAAGAGCTTGAATCTAGATGAAATAATAATATTTTTTTTATTTTGGACTTATATTTTAAAAGTTACAACCAATTAAAGTTAATATAGTAAAAAGACAGTCCAGTCTGCAAAACAATCCAGTCATCAGCTGACTGGACTGCCAAGTGGATAGGGCTGCACAATGATGGACGCGGCTTGGCCGCGCAATCTAGCGTCTGTTCAACGAGATACTGTAAAAAATACTATCAAATAGAGTTGAGCAAACAGTTTTTGGTAATTCGGTTAATTGGTGTTTAATTAAAAACAAAAAAATGCAGTTTAAAAAATCCAAATTATTAACCGTTTTAGAAATAACCAAATAAATTTGGTTCAGTTTTCCCTTCAAAATTTTGTATAAACTAATAGTTGAAATATTTTTTTTAAGGGAAAATTACATCCCCACCCATGACATTTGGTGAAATTACAGACCCCATCCACGAGGTTTCAAAAATTACTTTGCCCACCCATGTGGTTTCCTTTATATTACATCTGACAACTTTTTTAATATTTGATCAACTTAAGCGAGGCTTAAATGTTGTCCAAAACTGATAAAACTTTACATGGATGATGCTAAGGTGTTATATTTTTATCCAATGCTAAATCCAAAGTTTTTTGAGGTCATATATGACCTGTGGGACCCAATGAAAGCGTGTTCACATGTCACATGTTTCATTGGGTCCCACGGATCACATATGAGCTTAAAACATTAGATTTCACGCTAGACCGAAATATAACACCTTAGCATCGTCCATGTAAATTTTCATCAATTTTGGACAACATTTAACCATCTTTTAAGTTGATCAAATATTAGAAAAGTTGTTGGATTTAAATAGCGAAAACCACATGGGTGGGTAAAGTAATTTTTAAAACCTTGTGGGTGGGGTGTGTAATTTCACCAAACATCATGGGTGGGCGATGTAATTTCCCCTTTTTAAAATAAATTCATTGTTTATTACAAAATAATATTAATCTATTCTTAATTAAAAAACTTAGTAATTTGTAAAAGTTTTAGTTATTTTGGTTAACCCAAAAACCAAAATAGCTAAATTTCAATTTCATTTTGGTTTTGGGTTATGAGTTCTTAATAAATCTTTGTTTTTCTGCTAATTCGGCTAATAACCAAACTAAATAGAAATAAACAAATATGACAATGTCTTTGTCCATTATGGTTTTTTTAGCTGTTTTGCAACATATTTTAGTAGTTGTTTATGTTGGCATGTTTGCAATATAATTTGATGTTTGTTTTGTGCTGACATATTTGTAGTTGTTTTGAAACCTGTTGTTTGGGCGGTGTGACATTTTTGCAGTGTAAGTTAGTTAAGTGAGTTACGTACAGTGTGTTTGTCGTCGTCTATACTTCCGTTATAAATATTAATTTACTGTTTAAGACAATATGTTTTAAAAAAAACAAAGTAACTACTACGTGATGTTCTTCTAAAAATTCAAATTATTAGTAATCCGTAAGAAAAATAGTAACAATGTAATTACTCTTGTTTCATTACCGCTAGTTAGATTGTCCACCATTCCTCATCAACACTCAGCATCAATATTCAATAGTTCGTATTTGGTTGTTGAACCATAGGCCAAAAATACATTTCTTCAGTTTCTTTGAATTTTGTCATTGCTTTCTAAGTTCGTCCCTCTTTGATTTGAAGTTGCTGTATGTGAATGTCGTACCACAAATCTTGTAAAAGTCCTCAACCACTTTGGACCACCTTGTTTTATGTTGACGAACTAGCCATTTTTGCCTAGGGACTTCACATGGTGGGTACACATCAACCTAATCAGTAGACTAGTCTTATCATTGTCCCAAGTGACATTACCCCATTAGTCATCACCCTTAGCTTATTGTTTTCCCCTTCTTGATTTGCATTGGTCAGATGTCATCTAAGATTTGTTCAAATTAAAGTCAAATATAAAATCATGTAATAAATATTAAAGTGTCTCAGTGTTTGTGTTATTATTTTTACGTCATGCAAAGTCGTGTAATATAAGAATAATGTGTTACTAGTATAGATGTTCTGATGAATAACAAACTTTATTTTGGACAAAGTTTGAATACACTAAATATGTGTAAATATTTACATTAAGGCCTATATAAGTAACTTGACTAGTAATCGCTACAATCCTATTAATGTACTACCATTATTGTTCATTGTCATCCGATCGGCATAGGGCCACCAATGTTGTTTGTTTTCATCCAATCGCCACAATGCAACTCAATCAAACAAATGTGTTTTTTTGAGACTATTCAGCTCAAAGTAATTTTGCCTACATCATCGCTTAGTAGACTAGTGTAGACTCACAAGAACCACTTGAGAAGCTATGACAACACTCCAACTGTAACTATCGCTATTGCCACAATAGCACTACCCTTTGTGTATTTTATGCTCTTATCATTAAATTTATAATAGAGCCAAGATCATTGAGGTAGTACTACAGTCTATAGTGGATGTGGCTGTTAAAGGTTTGAGTAATCTTAAATAACATAAGAGGTTGGGTTTTGTACACTAATCCACAATTTGTGAGCAATTTTTAAATCTCAACATAGGATATTCAATTCCTGATCAACGTCAATATCCATTTTCAGTTAGTATTTCATGTTCCAAGGTGAAATAGCAATCGAACATGTCAAAATCACCTTTTAGCCAACAATCATAGTTCAGGTTCACAGTAGGAACCATATGCAGAGTACATCAACTAATAAGCTTCAATAAGCAATTCAAGGCAAGAGAAATATCACAGTTCAAATAACCAACAACAACATCATTCACCGTTCAGGCTCTGAAGAACCAACTACAACATTTATGGCCACACAACATCATAGCCAAAGCCTTAAGTAGGTAAACAAGACAAACTGAGCCAACAATGAAGCAAAGCAAAATTAGCCATTCTCATTCGGTCAATCAGGCCAAGATAATACTTAACCTATAGCAATAAAAGCAACAACGAGAATCATCATGACCAATCGGTCAATTAGGAAAAACCCACATAGTTTCATTGATAGATTCATTGATCAATCGACCTAAACCATTTAAAACATACATTTCCATCTCAGAACCATTGTTAGCAGATATTATTACTATACTTCTACCTATGCAATGTACCTATTGTTTTGTATAGTGAATTAAGTGAGGGTTGTCGATCTTAGAGACCTCGTTCAATTAATTGACAATTTATTTACTAACTGAGAAACTTATCTAAGAAAACATGAAACATCATTTTTTTCAGGTTTTACTTAATTTAATAAAAGAAAGACTCAATAAACGAATATGAAATAACAAAATAATGAAACGTTAAAAATAAACAAATAAGGAAATAAAGATTAAAACTCTAAAATCTAAGAAAGCACCCCGGATTGTTCTACAAACCTTCACTTTATTAATCTATAAACTATTCCCTAATTTTGCAATAAACTCAGAAACTATAATTAATTCGTCAACGGCTAAGTCTAACGAATCCTAACCAGTTGCTAGAACTAGCAGCAGAAATGCTCTAATCCGGACACAACTAATCGCATAAAGAACAGTTTTTATTTCAGGTCGATTAACCTATAGGCGGGATCACGCTTCTAGTCGTTAATCAGGTTAATTCCTATGTCTTGTAATCTATCTCAGCTCGTGCATGTTGATTAGAAAACTACAAATATTACTTTAATATTAGCTAAAGAATTAAACCACATGAAGAACTGAATTAAACTATTGCATTAATGAATTAGTAAAAAGATTACAAAATAAATATAAAGATCCGGTTTGCTACCCCAATCCGGGGAGCAAGTCTAACTACTCAAACATAATTATAAAATAACACAAATAACAAAGAACGACATTAAACTGTAATAAAAATAATATAAGAGAGTGGTGGTTGTATGGTAATGTGGTGATGGACGGTTGAAAGTGATGGCAGTGGTGTATGAATCGTAATGAAGAGAATAGTGTTGAAGAGGCACAACGCCCCTCCCTGTACGGCGTGGGTTGTCTGGACTGCTTGATCAATCCCCCATTATATAGAAGCAACGAACGTTCGTTTGATAAACAAATATATTTATCTTTTGATTTAGATAAAACGTCACACTTGGAACTCATCAGTCGGTCACGTCCGGACTTATGTCCGAATGAACAAGTCCGGACACCTCTGTAATGTCCGCGCAAGATTCCTTTATTTAATGCGTTCGGACATGCGTCTGGCATTAAAGTCCGGACGTGTCTGTGTGACGTCTGATCGAAATGTCCGGACGGAAGTCCGGACCCAATTATTCGAGAAATCTTCTGAGTTGTCCGGACTTGCGTCCGACCCTAAAGTCCGGACAGCTGACCCGGACGCTTGAAACATTCAAATAGAGAATTTTTGAGCTGTCCGGACCTGTGTCCGGGTGGGAAATCCGGACATGAATAAGGTGTCCGGGTCAATGACCCGGACAGCTCACCCAGACAGGAGACAGTTCAGCACTTCATCATAAAGAGGCTCTAGATTCTTCGTTTGGACTCCGTTTTGCTCCCTGTTTATTGTGTTGCGAAGCTAGTGAAGTGAAGAATGCAATTCTATGACTTTTACCTACTTTTGACACATAAAATGTATCAGTTCACATCAAACATAAATCTAAGGAAAACATATGATAAATGAGAAATATAGCATAAATTGTTATCAAAATAGGAAGAATTATAGTCCTAAAAGTAGATATATTTCACACTTATCAACCATCCTTTCTCATCGGTCAAGCATTACGAATCATGGAAGCTCACAGACAATAGGCGAACAAATGCACCAGAATGAGTAAAAGCTCATTAAATCTAGGAGGCACAAGTATTTTCAATAATAAAAATGATCCAAACAAAAATTACTCGGAAAGAAAGATTTACCTTTACGAGTTCCAAGACGAGAAATGATACTTCACCGATGGAGCATTAAAAACCGCATAATAAGCATAAACGTAACTTAATCAAAGAGTATAAGCGTTAGTGAAGAATACAACGAATTAGAAGTAGCAAAACCTAATTCATAAACTAGTTCAAAATCTAGAACATGTATAAAGGCTTTGGAAAACAAAAGAGAGACTTACTTACCGGTCTAGCCCGATTGAAGGGAGAGTTATAAGTAGAGAAAGGAGAGGAAGTATCAGATGCATGGACAGAAACACTCCCCGTCAAACCCAGGTCGAACATTCAGAAGAAAAGGGGGAAGAAGAAAACAAGAGCCATCGACATACAGAAGAACTTGCCCCATTTTAGTAATAAAAAGTGACATTGTCATAGTGTTTGAAGAACAAAGAAAATAGAAGATTCAGAGGAAGAAGGTAACTAAACTCATTTCTATAGAAACAATTCCATTTTGTGACGAAGTCCAACAAGAGAAAGTCGAAGAAAAGAGAAGAGAAAAAGTTATCAAAGGGAGAAGGAGAACAAGTCTTCACTTGTTGGATGAAGACTATAAATTAGACAAATGCATTCAAGACGGTAATACACCCAGGCAGCTCACTGTCCCTCCTACAAGAGTAGACAATATAGGCATCCATAACATGGTAGGTGAGAAATGCAGTTACTGCATGAGCAATAGAAAGATTAGCGAAGGAGAATACGCAAGAAGGAAGGGAGGAGGTGCAGAAATACGGCAAAGTAAAAAAAAACCCTAAAGCATATGCTCTCTCTCGAACAAAAAAATGAAAATGAGAAATGCCATATGGACCACATTATGCGAACAAAAGGCTAGCCCAAAATGCTCCCAATATACCATACCTGAACGAGCCCACGTGTTATATTAATTTCTGGTTAACCAAATTAACAGTTTGCTTACTCACCTCTACTATCAAATGTTTCACAAATACACTAATATGACAAGGTCTGAGTGTTTGATTAGTTTAAAATTATGATTGATGAATGAAAGTGGTGATCTATAAAAATGAAACCATACATAAATCCATTAACATTAAAGATCTACTTTAAGGTGTGTGATTCCCTGTAAGTAAGATAATACACTTACAATAACTTTTTAACTTTAAAAAGCATATTTGTCCTCTAAATGTTTCCTTTTATTTGTATTCGAATGTGAGCAATTATTTTCCAACATCATGGGCAGGAGAATCGAAGCTTTGAATTCAAGAGTCAAGTTGGGGTGCTTGAGAGTTTAGCGCATGACTTTGCTCATCCCAAGAAGTGTAACTATGATTTAACTACTCTTTACCCTGGACTGGCTAAAGTGAGCCGGTCAGTGGAATATAATGACTTAAAAAAATTGTATGAACGAGTCTACCCACCCGAGTACGTAATACAAACCCGTGACAATAAGCACATGGACTGAGGCAATGAATAATTTTGATCGGTTAAACTATTCAATGAACAACACGTCTCCCCTCAGCGGGAGGAAAGTCTCCCTTTAATAGTTTCCTTTGCTTTGGGTCTCTCATACGCCAAAGATTTTAGTTTCCTCCCCCTTCTTCTCCTATCTCTTCAGCCTTTACACTTGATCGAAGTGGTTTCCATGAGGTGGTGCCTCATTTCTTTTTGTGTGGGAGGTATGGGTTAATCCTTTATAAACTTGGTTTCTTTTCAGTTACACAACTGATATGGATTAAATGTCTCTTAGTTTAGTTACCGTTCCCACCCCTTTCATATTTATTTTACTGCTTTATTATCAAGATTTATTTTTATGATTCTCTTTTATGTGATTTTAGTTATCTATTGGTGGTTCAAACTAAATCATCGGCGGTGGTTTTTATCTTTTTTATTTGTTTTGTATCGGTGGCGGTGGAGACATGCAAGCGATCTAGGAGTTCCATGTCGGTGGTTGTTTTGGATAAAACTAGGCCTGTGATGATAATGGATTGACAACTTATGGAAGTTATAGATGCTTTTGGTGGAGGCCAGTGGTTTGTTGAATTAAGTGAAGGACTATTTGTATGAGGAGTCATGGGTTACAAGGAACTTTGAGTTGATTTCTGTCACTTTGTATTTGAAGGATGGGAAGATGAAGAGACAAGCAGGCGAAAAGGGTGGGAAGTATGTGAATTCGGTTGGTTTCAGCATTTTGGTGATGGGATCAAAGGTGGTGTCGAATTCTGTCAAATATTGACTAATTTGCAAAGAGAGAGTGACAGACGAATCAAGAAAGAGACGATGATTTCATTATTGATGAAGTATAGCGCAAAGGCTCGAATGAATGAGTTCTCTACAGAGAGTGGTGTCTCTTAACCGAGACAGAGAAGAGAAGTTTTCAGATATATGTGATGACCCGGTCCAGTAATAGAGGGCTGAGCATAATGGACCGGGTTCCAAAATACATGGCTTTGTTTCCTAGTTACAAACTATAAAACCGGTACAAACATAAGTCCTATATACAATCTAGTAAAACCGGTACAAACATAAGTCCTACTAGGCATCTGTAGTATGTAGGATTTTCGAGTTGGGAACCTGAATCTTTTAGAAGTTTCAGATTGGTAGGAAGAGGAGAAACTGCTGTTTTAGAATTTTCCATTTTGAAATCCTTGAGTATCTGTTTTGTGTATTTTTGTTGACACATGATGATTCCCCTGTTTGTTCCAGAAATTCCATCCCAAGGAAAATAGTGGAGTCTGCCTAGATCTTTGATTTTGAACTCCTTATGGAGTTGTTTTTTCAGATGAGTGATTTCCTTGGTGTTGTTTCCAACAACAAGGATATCATCAACATAAATTGCTAGGAAGATGGTGTTGTTCTTGTTGGTTTTGATAAATAAAGAGTAGTCATTCTTAGGTGGTGGAAACCAAGTTTTTCCAAGTATTGAGCAAGCCTCTCATACCATTGACGAGAGGCTTGTTTAAGACCATAAATTGATTTGTTAAGTTTGCAAACCTTGTTTTGACCTTGGACCCCAAGGCCTTCCGGTATGGTCATATAAACTTCCTCATGGATATTTCCATGGAGGAAGGCATTGTTAACGTCTAACTGATCAAGGATCCACCCTTTCTTAATGCCAATTATGACTAAGGCTCTAATGGTGGTGTGTTTAACAACAGGTGAAAATGTTTCCTCATAGTCTAAACCATGTTTCTGCGTGAACCCTCTTACAACTAGCCTTGTCTTAAACCTCTCAAGACTCCCATCTGCTTTTAATTTGGTTTTATACACCCATTTACAACTTATAGGGCGTTTTCCCTTAGGTAAATCTACTATGGACCAGGTGTTGTTTAGCTTCAGGGCTTCAAACTCTTCAGCCATAGCTTTAGCCCATCTCGGGTCCTTACTAGCTATTTATAGTTTGAAGGCTCTTCTAGACTCTGTATTTGGTCAAGGAAAATGCTGGATTCTTGTAGGAGAGAACAAGATAGGATAGTATGGTTTGGTGTATGGTCTGTCAAACTTTGGAGAGAAGAGTTCCTATAATTGCTTGGATTTCCTTAACCTAACTTTTCAGCTAGAATTGTGGAAAAAGTGTCTTGGTTGTTGTGAGATGAGGAGCAGATGTAATCGTTGTATCTGGAAGGAGGTTTATGTATCCGAGTAGATCTTCTCAGATTTGGAATTTCCTCTGACTGTTCAGGGAGGGATTCAATTTCTTCTGTTGTCTGATTTTCAGGAAAAATTTCAGCTTCTATTGCATTTTCATTTATTTGACTGTTATTGGTGGTGAAGGTGGTTCATCTTCTATGTAATAGGGTTGATCAGGAAAAAGTTCATCTGTTTCGTGTTCCTTGTCATTGAGGGCTTCTTTCCACTGTTTTTCCTTTAATGGATAAATGTGTTCGAAAAAGGTTACATCACGGCTGGTTATGATTGTATTTTGCTCCAAATAAAGAAGTCTGGCCCCCTTTTGATTTTACAGTTTCCTAGATAAACATAAGGTAGAGATCTAGAATCAAGTTTCCCTCTGTTTGGATTTATGCTGGTTACGTAACAGAGGCACCCAAAGTTCTTTAGGTCTCCATAATCTGGTTTGTAGTTATAGAGTTTCTCAAGGGAGTCTTATCTTCTATAGCTTTACTAGGGGTTCTATTTATTATATATGCTGCTTGCTCAACACAAAAACCCCAAAAATTTTTGTCAAGGCCAGACTGGAAAAGTAAGGCTCTAGCAATGTCCATAATGTGCCCTTGTTTTCTTTCAACAACCCCGTTTTGTTGAGGGGTGTGGGGACAACTGGTTTGGTGAATTATTCCTCTTTTTGTGAAAAAAATTTCTCCTTCTGTAGACTTACCTAACTCTTTTGCATTATCACTTCTGACAATTTTCACTTGTTTGTTCATTTGATTTTCAACCAGAATGATGAAGTTCTTATGTGTTCAAAACTTTCTGATTTTAATTTAAGTAATCTTATCCAGGTTGCCCTGGTAAAATCATCAAATATAGTCAGAAAGTATTTGTAACCTTCTCTTGTTTGAGTCCTCATAGGACCACAAACATCCAAATGAATCATTTGGAAAGGTTCAGATGTTTTTATGGTTGAAGTATCAAATTTAGGTCTTTTGCTGCGTGCTTTGAAGCAAACAGTACATGGTAAGACTTTAGATTCAGAACTGGACAAGTTTTTAGGTTTCAAATCCAGAACTTTATACAGTTTCTTTATGGGCATATGACCTAGTCTAGAATGCCACAGAAAAATATTATTGCTGTCACGACCAGATGAACTCATACATGCAACAGAGGAATACAGTTTGCCAGAGATGTAATCACTTAGAACATTCATATCAAGAAAGTATAAGCCAGATGCTTGTCTTCCAATTTTCTGGAAAAATCTTTGTTCAGAATCCTGCAGTGCACAAAAATTCTCATAGAAAACAATGGGTATACCAATGGCTTCAATCAGTCTTGATAAAGAGACTAAATTAAACTGAAAAGATGGAAACATGCATGATATTTCTCAGACACTTCACATTTTTACTGTCAAATTTGTAATCAGATCAACATTTTTCTTGTGCCCATCAGGAAGGGTGATTTCCCTTTTCATGTTCAAAGTTTGGCAATCAGATAATAAATTTATGTTTCCACTTATATGCTCAGTAGCACCCGAGTCCAAGATCCACACATGTTTCAATTTTTCTAACACCGAAATGCAATTGGAAGCTAAACATGGCAGGAAGTTTATTCTAGTTGGAAGAATACCTGAGAAATCACCAAAATTTGCAGATTGACTAGTTGAGGGTTTCTGATGTTGTTGTAGATAGCTCATCAGTTGCTCCAATTGATTTGTACTGAAACCTTGGACTGGAGAGTCTGAGCAGTTTTCATCCTTGTTGTTTCGAATCCCCTTTTCTTCCTCTATCACAGATCCCACTCTTGGCTCTCTGGTCTTCTTCGCATCGTTTCCTGGAAAACCCACCAGGAACCAACAATCGCTCCTCACATGACCAATTTTCCCGCAATTGTTACACTTTGGGGGTGAATCCTTCTTCCCTGTGTTTGCGAATTTATTCACATTTCTTCTCATCGTAGTTTTAGGGTTATTCGAAGGGAAGGTTGATTTTTGTTTATTCGCAAGAAAACCTTGATTCCCTTCTCTGGAAATTAGGGCTACCGACTGACCTTGGTTTTCTTTGTGATCTGGAGTCGATTGTTGTTCCTCTTCCTGTATTATCATTGAATAGGCTTCCTCTAGTGTCGGCGTGTCTTTCATGGCGAGGATCTGTCCCCGTATGTGGACATACGACTTGTCCAAGCCCATAAGGAAATGCATGAGCTCCTCTTCTTCCTTCTTTCTTCTCTGGATTTCCTTTGCTTTACACCCGGAACAACAAGAACAGTCTTCGATAGAATGGGCGATTTCATATTCTGCCCAAACCTCGCGTACTCTCATGAAATAGTCGGTGACCGAGTCTTCTCCTGTCTTAGGGTTGCAATTTGGTTCTTGATGTTGTGAACAGTTGTTAGGTTTTTCTTCTCAAATCTGCGACAGAGCCATTTCCATATTTCAGTGGGATGTCGCAGTATGTCAAACTCCTACCAATATTGGGTGCAAGCGCCGAGATTAACCAAGAGCATACAAACGAGTTGACTTGTTCCCAGGCTGCAACACAGGTTGGATCCTCAGGGCCAGGACATTTGACGGTTCCATCTACAAAACCTAACTTGTTCTTGGCCCGAAGAGCGCGATGCATATTCCATTTCCAATTTAGGAACCCTTGTCCCGTAAATTTTGTAGTCAAGATTTGTCCATGCTGTTCTGTAACATGGACATATAGTGGATCACCTTGATCGATTGCGGTGGAACTAGCTCCTGCGATTTCTTTCCCTTTCGATCCATTTCCAGGAGCGTTTTCTGGTTGTTTATCATCCATTGTTGAAACGAGCTTGCCTACAGCTCTGATACCATGTCAAATATTGACTAATTTGCAAAGAGAGAGTGACAGATGAATCAAGAAAGAGACGATTTCATTATTGATGAAGTAGAGCGCAAAGGCTCGAATGAATGAGTTCTCTACAGAGAGTGGTGTCTCTTAACCAAGACAGAGAAGAGAAGTATAGAGATATATTGTGATGACCCGGTCCAGTAATAGAGGGCTGAGCATAATGGACAGGGTTCCAAAATACATGGCTTTGTTTCCTAGTTACAAACTATAAAACAGGTACAAACATAAGTCCTATATACAATCTAGTAAACAGAATATAGAACTATGCTAATAAATTCACAAAGGGGTGTCACCATGTGTGATTTCCATCGGTGTTTAATACTGAATCGTTTGCTAGGTGCCTGATATCTAATGATATGGTTTCCGCATTGGTGGCTGAGGCTGGTAACATAGACCACCTGATTTCCACCAATGATGGAGCTCTGATCGTGCATGTAAAGGCTAAAGACTCGTTGCATACTTTTGAAAAGGGTGAAAGAGGATAACGAGCATAGTAAGAATTTTGTCAAATCAGGGAAGAAGCATAAACATATGAAGCTTGTTGTGACGAGTGAAGGTGGAGGCCATAATTTGGTGAAGGTGTCAAACTTCTGTTCAACAAATTTGGTTATGTATTGATAAGTTGCTAGAGCATAGTCATAGAACATGATTAAGGGCGATTCAACAGCTGTTTAAATCGTATTGCAATGATGAAACACGGTGAAAAGAAGAAGTTCTTTAAAGACTAGTGACAGTTCGTAATAATGAGACCTCCAGTATACTCAGACTTGTACTGAGTTGTTAGTAGTAATTACTCGACATATTGCGATCCAATATAGAAGAAAACTCAGTTACTAATATATAATAACGTGAAAAACTCCTCACCTGATCTGTTCAACACCTTGAACAATCACACTATAACCTATCACTCTTTGAATGATGAACACACTTGATCTAATGGAAAGAAGCACTCGTTCTTACCAACCAAAGGGGGTTTCGCCGTAAGGGATAATGATCTGTTTATAATACCCAAAAGCGTAACCCTAAACTATATCTATACAAGTATATATATACATGGGAATTTCCCAGAATTACGCAAAACTTCCCTCACACAATATTCTAGTAATGATAGCGCTTAACAATAACTGAGGAGATAAAATAGGGCGAATCTTAACAGCTTGATATTATATCTGATGTCACATGAGCGAGCCCGTTTCTGTTTGACGTTCATAGGGATTTTACCGAAAAACCGTATGCTGAGTACAAGACTGGTTCCGCATGGTTGTCACACATCAAAAACCATAAGTATGTATGGCGCACATACATTTACAGTTTCCCCCTTTTTGATGTGTGCAAACTTCATCATGGTGAATAGAGAGATACAGATTCCCCCTGAAACAGTTAACTTGATCAATAATCACAAATCCGATATTCACCATGTTTGCCCTGAAACAGTTCCCCCTGAAACACAGCTAACTTGATCAATAATCACAAATCCGATATTCACCATGTTTCCCCCTTTTGCGCAATCAAAAATGGTACGGGCCTAGAAACTCACGAAATGTAAAAAAAAAATATACCGTGGAACACGAAATAGCATTTTATACAATGTTAATAGCGGGAAAGAGTTTCAGATAGTGACATAAGGGAACCACAAAAACAACAACCCATCAACAAGGAACCAAAATAGAGTCAGAAACGCACAAAATCAGAAACAGACAACAACGGTTTAGAGGCAAACAACGATATCAGAGTAAGGGACAGCAGGACAATGGGCTGGACAAGGCTGAGGACAAGAAAAAAGATTAACGTCGCACCCCTAGATGAGCCTCAAGATGTGCCAATCGAGCATCGATCGCCTTGATGAGAGACAAAATGTTATCCAATTGTTGCGGAAGTGTACTGAGATGCTCAGAAACGCCTGAAACAACCTTCGGAGGCTGTTTTACTACCCAAATATTCCCTGCCAGTGCTAGACCCATCTTGGACAGAGTGGTCTGAGAAAGCTCGTGATTATGATCCAAAACCTTGGCAGATTCAG
The DNA here is from genome assembly GCA_023374045.1 of Limonium bicolor. NCBI lineage: Eukaryota > Viridiplantae > Streptophyta > Magnoliopsida > Caryophyllales > Plumbaginaceae > Limonium > Limonium bicolor. The sequence goes on along the minus strand of CM041777.1, from coordinate 98,724,594 downwards.
TAGATAAATCAACCGAGAAATACTGGAATATCTTTGTCAACCAGGGAGCATATGGCAGTGATGATGTACACTCGGTGACGGCATGATGGATATGAAACAACATGAAATGAGGCAAGCTAACAGGATTCTTCTGAATGAGGCACCACATCAAGCAGATGTCCATGAAGGTAACTGTCCCACGTTGATCATTTCGGGGAGCAACGCCTTGATAAACCAAAATATGGAGCAAACGTCCAAGCACATCTAGCTGCCGTTGAGGAGCAGACCGAATCCTTCGGGTCTCTGGTTCAACCCCAAAGAAACCAAAGAGGTCCTCATCCTTCTGAGATGGAGCAAATGTATTGACTTCACACGAGAAAAAGTTATAACACCGGCAAAAGGAACATCCAGAATCATGCCAATCAAATCAGGTGTTAACTCAATAACCACTCCCTTAACTGTAGTCCGAAGCAGATATTCATCCACAAATTGAAGATTCTTGTAAAATTCTTTGACAGGCTCCCAGTAAATTTTCGTACCCAATGCAAACACAGACGACCAGCCTTGTGCTGAAAGGCAACTAGCAATATTGGATAATTTATTCTTGCGAAGCCAAACACAATCCACCCGTTTACCCACAACGATATGGGCATTACGAATCTCAGACTTAAAAACAGGAAAACAGAGAAAGGAATGACCAGACCAGGCAGAATTAGTCGAGGAAGAACC